>JALLAU010000166.1:0-21455 GCA_036939495.1 Thalassiosira hispida | reverse complement strand
AGCAAGAGGTGCCGATGAGGACGATGTGCCGACGAGGCTGGACGAGGACGAGGTGCCGGTGAGGACAATGTGCCGATGACGAGGCTGGATGAGGACGATAACATGTGTGGACGCAATGAAGCAAGAAGGTTGCTGCCAACGAACCCGGTTGAACGTCAACCGGGTTGTTGAACATCAATGAGTTTGTGTGCCATTGTTTTTGATCGTGTGTGGAGGACGAGAAAATTCTCATTGGCATGTGATCGGCATCAATCAATAGAGAGTTGCTTGGGAGGAGGAAGGAGGATGTGGCTTCTATGTTTTGGTATTAATTTCTGTGTAGCCTCTACAGAGGCGTCAGATCTGTTTTGAATTTGACCATGGCGCAAAACTGCTGCTATTGATGGTAGTACGGCATGTCCATAGCGCCGGCTACAATGACCCACACCCGTCAATGAGCGATGATACCGTTGTGCAATGCATTGAGGAAGCTAGGTTTGTGAGCATTAGTGAGGAGGGGCAGTTCTAGTGACACGGGAAAGATCGGCCTCAGAACGCTATGAGGGCTGCTCTTTAGTTAGCTAATCTTGTAGAGGGCGGATCGACTGAGGCCGACAAAAAGGTCCAGAGGTCGGATGTTGGCTTCTCTAACAAGCTGTTAATAAATAGGCTTACTAACCATTGTTCCACATACTCGCGAGTATGTGGCATAGTGGTTAGTAAGCCTATGATTTAACAAAACTAACTACCTATAACTGAGTTTGATTCCCGCTCAGTGCACATCTCTGTATCCATTCATTTATCGTGGATTCGCCCCTTTGCATCGCAATACGGCTAGGCTGGTACTACAGCTACCACTATTGTCCCATATTTGTTGAGTCAAGGTCAGCCCTTGGATTAGTGCATACAACCTTCCATCGGTTATAGGTAGTTAGTTTTGTTAACAGCTTTGTGGCTACGGGCGCATATATGCGCCGGACTTTTTTCTAGCTTCGCGCTACAGAGAGCTGACCAGCAAATATTCATGCTCACTGAAAAAATAGCACCTCTGTGAAAAACTCTGCTCTCGCTCTACAACATGAAGCTTTTAACCTTCCGCGAAGCTTGTAATGTGCTGTATTTAATAGAGGCCTCGAAAGTCGGAGGCTCGTTTTGTAACTTTCCCAGACCTCTTTTTTTGCCTAAAATAAATAAGCATCGTAGTTGTTGGAGCCTTACGAGGTCAATTCTTGTCGGTTAAGGTCGCCCAGTGGCTCCCCCGACAGCCCTTGATGTCGTCCATTGCCGCATGGAACCGGCGCTTCGATTGCATTAGTATAAGGCAATCGAAATTGCCGCCGACTTTGATGCGATTTTGATGAATATCATCATCATCGCCTACACTAATCTTGCGTAGGGACCAAGTTATGGTCCATATAAAATAAAACTGAGCTAGGTTATTGTTAATAAGTGCATTTAGAAGCTATTCGTAAGTTAACAGCCGCATAGGGCATCATTAGATGCCATCGCGCTCACCGTGGCGACGCTGGGGTGACGGCTCTCGTCATGGTTGGGGAGGTTTGTGGTCGATCGCGTCGAGGGTCAAGATCCTATTCCTACGTAGACCTACGTAGGGAGGCGATTTTTAAGAGCGTTCCCGCCAGAACCAATTAGCTGGATTCCTGTTAAGTGCATTTAGAAGCTATTCGTAAGTTAACAGCCGCATATGGCATCATTAGATGCCATCGCGCTCACCGTGATCGAGTGAGATCATGTGCAGACGGGCAGCTCGAGCATTGAGCGTACTAAATAATAAAATAACATAGGATAATCTAGATATTAAATTAAGATAAGCTAGGGCCCCCTTGACATGCACCATAGCAAGCGATACGAATCGGCGGAACCATAGTATATGCCCTACCATGGCCATAGAGAGCATGGTTATGGGCGACGCTGGGGTGACGGCAATCGTCATGGTTGGGGTAGGTTGTGGTTGATGACGGGAAAGTCGATTACCCATTCCTACGTAGGGCTACATATTGTTGGGATTTTTGATGCGGTGCAAGAACCGGCTTACTCATAAAGCTGTTTTTAAGATAATAACACTCTTATTCAAAGTGAATCATACAGACCGCCAGCAAAGGTCTCCACCTCTCCTAGGTCTCAACCTCTCCCATGTCTCTCTCTCTCTAGCATATTCAACAGTCATTATCTTCCCGTTTATAGCTAGCAGATTGCATCTACATCCTTCGAAGCCATCATCGACCACCCTTAGCAATCGCTTGAATTGCTTCGTCCCCTGCCACGCCAGAGCGTATCCCATGGGCACAAAAATCCCCCTCTTGCCTACTTCAAGTTCAAACGAGACAGAAAGAATCAACCAATCCTGTGATCAAGCCTAAGGAGGATCTCTTGCACACATTAGGTAAATGTAGCGAAGCCAGTACCAGTCCCCCATCATGGACACCATCATCACATGCGTGTAACATGTGATCGCTCTGGATGTGAGACAGGCTCTGGATGTTGGCGAGCCAACATCCAGGGCATGTTTAGCATACGATGATGTCTATCTTTTCCTTGGCGGTTAGGCAAATGCAATGCTGTGTCTGCCATCTCTTTCAATATCAACAAACATTATTTGACCTCAGTAGGTTGCGTAATCAATCTTAGTATACTCTGGCTTCCTTGGGTTGTTCCTCCTTTCTGATACATCAAAGGATTACATTCATATTGCTCGTAAAGTTGCCAATAGGCTGGGGTTTTGCTTAAGAATCAAGGAGCTATAGAAATAGACAAGAAGATGACCAGGCAGCACCAGTAAGCACACCCACGGAAGGACGCTTGGTTGTAAGAGCTGGCAAAATCACATATCTTGTACTTGTTGGTAAAACCTCCAAACCTATACAAAACACCATCAAAGTCACCACCAAGTTGTCTTCCCATTGATTTGAATGGGTTCACGTAAGATGTGGCACCGACGAGATTACATGAGAGCTTGCCGCTTAGGGTAAACACTGCTATGAAAGGAGAGTATCCTAATAGGCGGAATCTGAAGTGAGTGAAATATTGTATTCACACCATGTCGAGTTGCCAACATGTCAAAGGGTTCAGTTTCAGTGAAGAGGTCATAGACTTATCTGGTTGTATCAGATGCAGTCAAGGAGTGGATGTATTTTTTTGATGATCTAACAGCTTCCTATCCCCTCCTTCTACTCCTACACATCTACCCCTCACCTACCCCATAATTGGAAGGGGGCTACTTTAGAAGTTCTCGCGGCTCTTGCCCCGCACAACCACAACACAAGTATAGGTACACCAACATACACCACATCAAGAAGTTAAAACAGAACCTGCATTTGCGTTGCTTTCCGTAGCTTTCGGTGCACGTTTGGAGTTTGGATCACACAGTCAGATAGATCAACGGGTCATCCCTATTTATTTGCTCCACACCTACAGATATTGTGTAGATGTCAAAGATGAATCAACGCACGCCTGCTGCCGCTGCCACTCCCTTCCTCGATAAACTCGACGCATCCAAGCGACTCGATGCGGGGATATTCCTTATTGACCAATTCCTATCTCAGGATCAGGCCAAAGATGCCTTCCAAATTCTTAACAGCGATTTACCATGGGAACTTAAGCCAAGCCTGTATGGCGAAAGGCTCCCACAGCACGCATACAATCATATCCGGAATAACAAGACATTATCCAACGCTGGAATTTCCCAGCTTGAAGAGCTATGCGCCCAGATCGAGGAGAAGTTTGATGGGAAAGTCTCGGATGTATACTGCAATCGATTCAAGGATCCAGAGCATAATATCCCCTATCACACCGATACATTTGGCAAACATATTGTGGTTCTCTCTCTTGGTTCTTCAAGAACTGTAAACTTTCGCAACAAAAAGACAAAGGATGTGACATCTACTATCACGCCGAAGGCGGGTGATTTGTACTTTATGCCACTTCGAGTGAATTACAAGTATGAGCACTGTGTTTGTGCAGCTAATGATCAAGACTTGGCAAGTAGTGAAGGGGATGACGGCACTCGTCTTTCATTTGTTTTCTTCTTTGAACCACCGAAGTATGCCAAGGAGTATAAGCTATCTACTGGGGAAAAGATCCGTGGATTTGTGGAAGGTATCCTCGCTGGGTAGGTGTTGACAATGAGAAATTATAAAACTGTTCGTTCGGATGAAGAACGAAGGCATCCTTGCTGGAATTAGAGATTACACCTCTTACCATAGTTCGGATGAAGATATTTCTATCGTACCTTCACCTGATTGTACAAAGCATCCATAGAATGTGTAAAAGATAAAAAAATACTTATTCAAGGTAGCACATTACTTGTTATTGTTCATCTTCGTCAACTTCCTCTTCAGAATCAGCACCTTCCGCCTCACTCTCCTCATCAGCCTCCTCTTCCGCTTCACCACCTACCTTCTTTCCCTCTTCATCATCACCCTCATCTTCATCATCAGTAAGTACATGCTCATACAAAACCCCTCCACTCTCAAACGTCTCAGCCTTATCCCCATCATTCTTTGCGTACAATCCTATACTATGCATGGAATGACTTCCCGTTTTCTTTTTGTCTTTTGCTGCAGCACGTTCGGCAAGACCTCCTTTAGAGACACCCTCTTTAGCGTCGCCAATTTTGATAACAATTGAGGCGGATGGCAGTAGACGTAGTTGGGAGAGTGTTTGGGACATTTTGGCAGTGTCGGTGGATTTGACAATGAGACGTTTGGCAACACAGGTGAATTGGACTGTTTCTTCATCTTCCACGGAGAAGGGAAGTTTGTCCAACAATGTGTTGAGTGTATCATCGGTATCCATTTCGATGTCGTGAACCTTCTTTTTACCCTCCAATCTCAATTTGAGCGCGCACAAGCTAGGGTCCACTTCATCCTCGGAATCTTCCTCCTCGGATTCTTCATCAACGTGATTTTTGGCCGCTTCCTCTGCCTCGGCCGCCAATCGAACACGTTCCATCTCATCCTTGCGCTTCCGTCCCGCGGCGGATATATGGTATCGATTCTTATCAATCCATCGATCGATACAATCTCTACCAACCACAAATGGTGCAATATTCATCACTCGTTGGCCCTTGGCAACGACCAATGCCGAGTCACCTTCCTGCTTAAACCCAATACTCTTCAAAATAGCCATACACGGCTGATGCTGTGCAATCTTGGAGGCAATCACCTTATTATTCAACTTAATCTTACGAAACTTCTCTTCAAACGGATTGGCGATCACATTGCTCATGACTGTTCTCAATACACGCGCCGAATCATCAGCGATGGCCATACCAGTCTCTCCACCAATTTGTTCCACGAGCTCATCGAGCATTTTGCTCATGATACTTTGGAGACGTTCCCGTGCCGAGAAGGAGAAGGACGCGCCCGCTGCCAACTTTAAGAGTTTGGCGCTCAGTTCATCGTAGTTTGCCTTTTCCTCGGGTGTCACGGGTGGTTTGAAATTTTGACCGGGGACCATGAGACCCATTAAAAAGTCACGTACCATCTGTTCGTCGCGTGGCATACCCTGGAACATATTGAGTATCTTACCATCTCGCATGCCGAAGATTGTGGGTAAGGACTTGACCTCGAGGGCACCGCTGATTTGACGTTGTTGATCGGTATTGATTTTGACTAGGCGTAGCATTCCCCCGGCATTGATGCATATTTGTTCGAGGGCGGGTGTTAGCTGCTTGCATGGTCCGCACCAATCGGCATACACGTCGAGCAAGACGGGGACGGGTGATTCGATGACTAGCTTTTGTAAATCTTCGGTTGTGCCCTCAAAGATTACATCTTCTTTTTTGGCTGGGGTTGGTGCCCCCTCTGGCTTTTTTTGTTGAGGTGGAGCAGTTGAGGCCAGTGGATCAAAGTTTTTGGGATATTCCACAGTTACAGTCTTCATCTCTGGCTCTTGTGCAGCTGCTTCAGCTTCTTCATAAGCCTTTTGAGCAGCCTCCAGCTCCTCGCGTTCCGCTTCCTCATCTTCCCTATCGGCAATCAAGATAGCACGTGCATTATCCACATTCATTTCCGAGAATGCCAGTGATCTTCGAACAAAGAAGGCATCGAATCCCTCATCCACAAGTGTTGTCACCTCAGCACAATCTTCAGGTACATTTGCAATGAGACCTACCTCAGATTGAACGATAGATCGTGCAGCCGATTCATTGATTTGACGATTGTCTTCAGGTCCCGAGAAGGAGGAGTAGATGGCTGCTAATACAATATCTTGTGGCACCAACATTTCCGTGGAGATTGTCTCGGCAAGTTTGTAAATGTCCTCTTCTGTTGTTGGTGATGGGACCTCCTCTGCAGTAACTTCGGCTTCCTCTGCGCTTATATCGTCAGCTTTCTCTGCAGTAACTTCAGCTGTCTCTGCGCTTATATCGTCAGCTATCTCTGCAGCAACTTCAGCCTCCACCTCTGCGCTAGCCTCGTCAGGTATTGTGCAAAGTCCATCTTCACAGTTCATGCCAGTCTCGTCCTCAGCTGGAGGAGGCGTTTGCGGTGGTGGAGGAGGCGCCGGTGGCTCACCCAACCCCAGTCGCTTCATGGCGGCATAGACACGATCATCTAGCGATTCTTCTTCTTGCGCGTTAGAGGCAGTCGCAGTAGTAGCCTCTTCGGCCACGGCACTGTCTGATACTGATACGTCATCGTCATCACCACCTCGTGGAAATAGAACCAATGCAGCGTTCGACGATCTTATTGTCGATCGGCTCCTCCATCCCGGCCGCTGGAATACACCCCCACGATGAAAGGCTCCCCTATTGGCTTGGGTGGGATGGAGAGAGAGTAGGATGGTGCAGATGGCTGCCGATTTCATCATCATGTGGGCGGCCATGATGATGATGGTGTAAAAAAATATGGGAGGGGAAGATCATGATCATGACGGATGAGAATGGGTTACACGTGCCGGTGTATCGCGCGCAGATCGCCAAGATATTATGATGACATGAAACTGGATAGAGCTTTGGATATCAATTGGATACAATGGGCGAAGGATCGCGACATAAAGAAAAAGATACGAACTCACATCGCGCTCGGCGTTTTAGTTGCCAATGCCATTATTTTTTACCTGAGGCTCTTGTCTTCGCATTTTACTGCTCTTCATCAGCTTGGATGATTATTCACTAAAGATGGACGAGAACACCAGCCAAGAGCTCACCAGCCAAGAGCTGAACACACCATTGCTGCAGTCGGCTGGCGATGGCGCTGGTACTGATCCAGAGTTTCTCCCCGCCGACGATGGTTATGGTTCCGAAGCACTGCTTGACTCAGGTCTGAAGACGTCAGATGCATCGTCAGCCATTCACACAATGATGAGCTCGATCCCATCCATGGTCAATGGCAAGACTGGCAGCGCAATCAGTCCTCCGAAAGCAAGGGTTAACAGCAACATTACAGATTTCGAGTCTCACTTTTCTCTACGCATCCCTACATCCACTGTCCACTTCCGAGGTTCCGTCCTACGCGTAATCGACACAGATCAAGATCAGATCATCTTGCAGCAAGACAAAGCAGATGGCGACGATGGCAAACAGGGGAAGATACTCGTCAAGCGACTCTCGCCCGCAACATACGCCCAACGCTTCCTCCGCATGGGATACACATTAATCACCATCCTCTTCTTAGGCTTCCTATTCGTGTTTTGCTTCCAGGTACTACTCTTCCTTTTCATTGCACTGCCTGTGGAGGGTGGATATACATCGGTCAGTCACAAGGTGGATGCCTTGGCGATAGTGTCGACGTTGTTTAGCTTTCCCGTAATGTTGTATGGGATGGCTTCGTTGATGGCCATGGGATCTGCATTCGTCGTTGATACCTACAACGGGGCAGCACTCTTCCGTTCCACGATTGTGGAGATCCTTTACATGATTGTTTTTTTGGTAGCCCCTATCCTCACATTTGCAATATGTCTCATGGTGAGGGATGACGAGCCTTGGAGGACAGCTGCGGCGGCCTGGGCTATTTTGGTTTGTATTACCTTTTGTGTTTGGGGGTTGGCTGTAACGTCTCGAGAGGTCAAGGCTTGTTTTTGGTTGGTCGAGAGACACTTCTTGAAGAATGATGATACATCTTCTTCTTCTAATGGTGATGATGACTATATTTTTCACGCAAACAGCAGCCAAAGAGGACAGATCTTCAAGGAGTATAAACGAGTGATGAAAATTGCACATCGAGCATTGCTTTTGACACAAACAGCGAGATATTCGGGCGAGAAGAAGGAGCGATTCCATGTCCTGGCAGGGACGGATGGTGCATCTTATGCAAGTCTTGGTCATAAACCACAGGAAACAAGCATTGGTCTATATGGCCGCCTGACTTCCCTTTCCTTCTGTTCTAGCCATTTCAAAATGTTTGACACGTTGGAGCCTACTAAGCGAGTGTACAGTTCGGATGAAGTGCGAGATATTTTGCCATTTAGTACGTTTTCCTGTACTGTATGACACTTCTAATTTTGATATGCAACCATTCTCAACTCTCTTGTTAATTCCAACAGCGACGAAAAACAACTGGAGCATGCAAAAGATGTGGTGCATGGTGAGTGCGGTTATCCTGTATTATTGACTTTTCACATTGTGCAGCCATATCTTATACCATGTCTTATACTTTAACCAACGAAAAAAACTCATGAAATACTTATCAACCAATACCAAACGTAGGGTGATAGTCGCTATCGTAATGTCATAGTCGCTCGCGGGCCCTCGGCATTGACTCCTGACCAAATCAAATTTTCGGTGTTCTGTACTGTCACTAGCAGCATCGTGGTGACATTATTCCTGCTTGGAGGCTTGATTTGGATGGAGTCCGGCGTTGGTATTTATATACTCGTTTCCGTGGTAGCTTTGCTGTGCTGCATTGTACCAATCTTCCGGAATGCGCTTGAAATGTACAAGACGTATGAAGGAGTTGTGACAGATGAGGACGTCAATGACGGAGATGAAGAAGATGGAGCAAACCTCTTTCAGGTAAGTAATGCTAGTCTAATAGTATTCATGACTCATTGTATGGTACTTGACCAACACGTTGAACAAAAATATAATAATGCTGTTGTCTCTACCACATGCCACCCCCTCTAGGTGTGGGAGACTGTGAGGATCACCCAGCCTCGACCATGGTATTGCTATGCTCGTGTTGCCATTGAAGTTGTATTTTTCTTCCTCTGGCCCTTTATCTCCATGCTAGTCAATAAGAACTACCCTGTGGCATTGGTCTTTCTCATGCTTGGGAGCTTTACATTTCTTTGGCGCTACTTCGATGCCTCTGCTGTGCTATCGGAGCTTGGTTCTCTCTCATATGTCGGCGATGATACAATTACTCATGCACAGAAGTTTTGTTTGAGTGAACTTGTTGGAAGAGTCATCACCAACAAAGGTACAAAAAATATATATTGATTCTCAAACACCACTGAATGTAAACTCATTATTTTCCCTTTTCTCCAAATTGCACTGTTAGGCCGACGCTGGTGGACCTGGATCTTCTTCATTTTCTTCGTGGCCATACTTGTCCTTACTTTGCTTGCTAATGGGAGCTCTGAAGACGTGGATCCACAAGCGAGAGCTACTAGGCGGCCTATCTTACTTGTAGACGACTACTATTACCCTTCACTGAATGACACTCTTGCCTATCCGACTTGCGATTTGACCAAAGGGTTTGAATTTCCTGGCGGCGCGGCTTCGGGTCTTGCTGACTATGCATTTTTGAGTGTTATGTCATATGAAACGTCAGAGACCAACAAGTACGCACTCAGTAAATGGTTTGGTGGACCTGACCTTGTTGTTGACGAAAGCGAATTTGTAACCAATTGGAGAATCAGTTCCAACACCGCTTCGAGCCCTGTCTACTTCAAGCTTTTCAGCTTGTCTTCGGCCCCAGGCTATGCCATCGTATCAATTCGTGGCAGCGAGACCGTATATGACTGGATAGCGAATATGCAACTGTGGTCGGCGGCGGGGTTGGCTCAAGTGGTGAAATGGATCACCCCGTTTGGTTGGGTAGGTTCAATTTTGCTCTGTGTCTTTGAATGTTTTGATGTGCGTCTTCTCAAGCCTATCTTACCTCTTTTGTTAAACGCACACAAGGTATGGGAGCCGATCCTCCCAGACTTGATCTATCTTGTCAACTTGGTTGAGTCATCATCAATCGCTAGTGTATCTTACTACAAGACCACAACACAGTTTGTAAATGAAGGTGCGATCTAATTGAATGTGAATGCTTAACAATCCACGCCTGGTATCCTTCTCACATCCCTCATGTACTCTGCCGTTCCGCTCTCGTTCTGAAGTGCTTGCGGGTTATGGAAACAACTTTGGATACGACTTCTCTAATCTTCGTGTGACTGGGTAAGGCAGCCATTATTTGTTCACAGGGATGTCATGTGTCATTTAGGTCGTCTTTTTGAGTATTATTAATCTCTTCCGTGTTTTTATTTTGTAGTGCCTCGCTTGGAGGTGGATTAGCTATCATTACCGGAGCACAAACGGATGCATATGCAGTAGCCATCTCCGGACCGGGAGCCACACTCTCACGAGAGACTTATGACCCCCCAGTAGAGTCGGACAAGTTGAATGCCCATGTGAGAGAAAAATGCTGATATCCAAAGTCATGTGTGCTGCTGTCCTTTTACTTGAATCTACTAACCTCAACCCTATTCATCTCTTCATATAAACTTTAGACCTTCAACTTCATCCCTGAACGTGACTACGTTGCAAGGCTCGGTGGCCGGGCTTCATTTTTTCAAAATGGTGAATGCACGGCACAGAAGAATGATCTGTTTGGTTGCCATTTTATTTGGAGGTCGGTTTGTGAGATTGTCTACCGCTGTGGATCAAACTCAAGGCCAGTGGAATGCCGGTGTGTTACTGATTTTGGGTATCCTCCACCGTTACCATTCGAGGACACTACACGCTCATTTGAGGAGGCTTGTCAAGAGGCCATTAATGAATGGTATGATGTGTTCCCCCCTAGCTGATAAGTTGGCTTATTTTCTATTCAGAAGAGCCGACTGAAAAAAGGGGTTGCTTGATTCGAGAGTAGCTTGTAATCCAAACCTGCAGCCACAGCTCAGTTTTAATCTACCTGATGTCCTGTATTTTGTAGCTACCTATGTAGGTATCTAGGCTTCTTCCAAGCGAGAAGCCTTCCTTGCTGCCTCCAACAGACACCTTGCATTGGCCTCACAATAAAAACTAGATGCCTCTAGCTCAACGTACACTATGACACATAAGATATGTACACAAACTCAGGGTAGGCTTTGGAATCTGGATCTAATGCAGATTCTCCGCAGATTCTCCCCTCGCCCGAGTCCTTCGGCAAAAATATGCTTCTACCATCAACAAAAACAAGCACTTGTTCAAGCTTTGAACAGAGAGAAAGATGGAAGCTGGACACGCCGAGCCGAGTTACCACCAACATTTCTCCTTGTCTCTGCGTTGTCGGGTTGATTTTTTTGTCTTGGTTCGAGATTGGAGATTCGAGGTGCCATAATATATGTCCATGCATCTCAAAACGAAGCATCCTAGACGACACGTTGTGGTTATGAATTGTTCCACTTGCTTTTCTGGTGTATATCAAAAATAGTCACTTGACCATCTTCTGCTAATCATCATAATTGTGTAGACTGGGCATTCTCCCAAATTTCACTCCCTCAATATAAGTTTGGCTCGTTAGGGGTTATCGTTTAGATTGTATTAAGTTAGCTTGGGCCCCCTCAAGCAATACACACGAGAAGAAGTTGCTTTTGATAATCGATGTCTGAGATTCCATCAAAATTTGGTTTAAGTAAACTAAGGTTTTGAATTGTCTAGTGATTTCAACACTTTCTGCGACCACCATTGTAGTTGTTTCGCCATCACCGCACCCCATATCCACCGCACCCCATATCCATTATTTCTCAACACTTAAGCTAGCAACTGCTAGCAAGTAGAACAAGCATGCAATAGATCAAAATATTGCGACATGGTATGCCCCTATATCATACCCATCATTCCCGAATAGCCTAGTACTGTTCGTCCGCTCCAACACCAAGCAGTCCATCAAGCTTACCAAGAGCATTGGAGAAACGTTCGCATTTGCCCTCATCATCGTCCAAGATGCATTCCTCCAAAAGCCCAGCCGCGGTACCAACCTCGTTTCCTTCAACTTTGCGGTCAATCCAAACTATTTTAATTGTTGATTGCAATAATTATAATTATATCGCAAAACATGATGTCATGTCATGATCAAACAAATCCAATAGATGAGAAAGTAATGAGATCATCTTCATATTAACAAGAAAATACATAATGACGACACAAGTATAGTCACGCGTAACACAACAACATACCATTGGCGAAGTGGGCAGTCTCTTCTCCGAAAGCTGAAGCAGCATCTCTCACATCAGCAATTGCAGACTCTAATTCAGGTGTTATCTCCGGCTTGGCCATTAACGGCTTTGCTCGCATAGAGGGTGCAGCTTGCGGAATGAACGCAACAGCTGCCGAAACTGAGAGGGCAGCGGCGACCAAAGAGATGATGGACTTCATTTTTGAGAAGATCTGCTACGAAGGAGAGGGTGAATGGGTGCAATGCGAACCAAACTAAGCAACGGCGAGGTAATGATAGATGCAATGAAACTCTACAATAATATCTGCAATGGGTTGCTAGAGTCTACTAGAGATGCGGAGACGAAAAAAGCAAGGAAGAAGGAAGCTTGATTTGAGTGAAGAGCCGAAGCTGAGTCTGAATCTTAAAATGAAGATGTCACCCCCCCCCCGCGAGGCGAGTGTCATCATTCACATCTGGATCTTTCCAGCGATGACGTGCTGTTTTGCGATCTTTGCGAAGGCCTCTTTTCGTCGTCGAAGCTCGTGACTGAAGGGGGTTGAAGAAAATCTAAGAGATACGCGCGTGCACGGCCTTGAGCTTCTCGCTTCTCGGCGTCAGAAAGTGCGCAGCGCGCGCGCAAGACTCCTCCATCTTCATTCACCTCAATCACGACACGAAAATCAACGCGCAGCTTTGACTTGGTGTTGTTCCCACAAAACAAATCTAAGACACCGTTAACGAATCAAAACAACACCATGGCATCCCAAATGAATACAGTCGAAAAGGACGCCCGCAGCAGGAGTATGTCGGCAGAGGATGAAATGATGTTCAAATTGGGTAGTCCATTTGAGGATGTAAGTGGCACTTTCGCTATGGTCGCCGGGGAGCGTAGCGAGGCCGGTGTTCCTCACCACGAGAGGTGAATCTTTGAGGAAGGAAGCAGAACTCCGTGCATTTACCACAAATGATAGGGATGCTCGTCCTATTTCTTGATCCTAAATATATGATGCATCGGTCAGCATCGTTGAACGATTTGTTTATAATACCTGGGGCCGGCCAAGCAGGCCAAGTTGGCACGCGAGGCTGCTTGCTGTGGAAGATTCGGTGCAACACTGTGTCCTGTGTCCTGCCGGTTTCACACGTCACTCTGGTAGAATACGTTCTAAACCAAACTTCCACGTCACTCTCTTTATCATTCATTCAGGACTCCAAGACGACAAGCACACCGAAGCCAACACCTCCAACCTCGCCCGAAAAATCTGGAAAGGATGTCTTGAGGCCAATTTCGATGCCAGAACCATTCAAAATTTAAGAAGTTTTGACATTATGAGATGCACAGTGAAGAATATTTTTGTATTTGTAGGAGAGGAGAGGAGAATACGAACAGGAGTTTCTGGAATAATATCGAGGAATATTTTGGTTGAAAAAAGGCCCTATCTTTCATAATTAATTTTGCATACACCTTGTTGAAGGAGGAGCTTCATCCTGTTGACCTACCGATTTTTACGAGGAAATTGACTTGATCACAATAGGATATGTATTATAAAGTCTTAATTTACATTTTATGCAAATACCCATGTTTCATATTTTTTGGGTTGGAACCTCAAGCCCCAGGCGATACTGTATTCATTTTGCATAGCGATAACTATAGTTTGACGTCACGCACACAATTAAAGGGGGATACAAATCAGTTCAGATGATATAGTCAGCTGGTTTGTGTGAAATTTTCGGTAGTTCGATCTCTGATCAAGACAGAAATCTCCGGCCTCGAGAAATACATCAATGATCTTATTTCCAGGGTTTTCATGTCCCATCTGAAGAAGTATTCTATCTCCGAGAGGATGCAGAAACACGAGTAATGAGTTTTTTGTAAGGTGCAATGCAGGGATGTAATAAATGTGCGATGGATATCAAATGGCATTGAACACTACACTGTTTCTTTTCAAATTGTCGTCTGTGAAATTTCCAGAGGAGAGATTCGCTTGGTGAAATACCTATGATGTTAGTACCTACTTCCCTTAGGATCATAAGGTCCACAACTGATAGCTTGTGAAAATTTCACACAAGTTTTGTCTCATGCAAGAACGAAAGTATTGAGGTACGTATGATATGTATGAAGGATTATTACTGATTGGACCAAACATTCCATGTTTAGCACATCAGTCTTCACACATGCCTGTACCGAGAGAGAGAGAGAGAGAGTTGCTGCAAGAATCTATCTGAGATGAAGGAAAACGAATTCAGAGATGGATACATTTTGCTGTGGATCTCTTTTAACGGAGACATCATCATTATAAATGCCGTGTCCACCAAGTGTATTAACTTTCTTGGAACTCGCATTAGTTTCTTGATAGTCGAAATGGATATTCATACCATACTAAACACTACGTAAACACTTGTAGTCTGATGCTTGTGAAAAAAAAAACAGCCGAGACTTTTTGCTATGATGTTGGTGCTTCTGTATTCTAGATTCTAGCTATCAGCAATCTATCCCATCATATTTCTCGCCAAATTCCCATTGAGGCTATCTACAGCAAAGCAGATTAAACATTAACAAACATGTGAAAAAGTATGACATTCCGTTGGATCATAGTAGGAATATACATTGAGATAGAGCTTAGAAAATACTTCCCAAAACTCTTCACTTAATATTTAACATTTCATGCACGAAACCACAGCCAACTCTACCTATGCCACCCGCAACTCAGCAGAAACTTAGTTGAACTATTTTGTCATTTTCTTCTCATCTTCTCGGGTGGCTCCTGGCATATTATGACATAAACACAACATTGCAAAGCATAGACTTTTTGCCTTCATTTCTATCTGTCTACAAATCCAAATATTTGCATACACACATAAAATGAACAGCCTATGCCAATCCATAGTCACAGCACCTATCAATATCCTCTCCGCCTCTGCAGCATATCTCCCATAGACACAAATATCCCAGTATATCAGTGCTACTACCTCCACAGCAGCATAGCGTACACAAACAGCACCCTAGCCATCCAATAAACGACAAAAAAAGTACCATGATGAACCACTCGACGGCAGACCATTCTGATGGATCCCTTGATGCCATGTCGTTGAGAATATCGTCGATGTCTTGCGTTTGACGTTGTACCGATCCTCGAGTTCCGTGATACTGTTCATCATGGGAACCTTCTTTGGCTCTTTGTGATATGTTCTCTGCTACTGATGAAGTCGACACCTCCTCTGTTGACGAGTTCTCGACTTGTATATCAGTAGGTATCATCTCCAACGAAATCATGACACGTCTATCGCCAACCATGACTCCATCACTCCCCGAGATCACCTCGACTTTTCGACCCATTATGAAGCGTGTCCTTTCATCTTCTCCGACATCGGCAGAGGAAGTGAAGGCGAGGGTGCTCAGCACTGCCACTGCCAATACACTACGAAACCATGAGGTCATCATATACTATCTTTGTTGTTTCTGCAATACAATAGGTTAGGAGGTCTGGAAATAATGAGGAGTGGCATCATTGTCGGAGATTGTCGGCAGCAGATTGATTCTCGTGTGTCTTCTGGTGTCACCTTTTTTGGCGGCTCATTTATTGATTGACTCAACGCGAGATACGGGAATTGTTCCTCAGAAACCGATACGATACGATACCTCTAGATACCTTTTTTCTCTTGTATTTAGCGGATATATTGGCGATAATCTTAACCGCACGTCGGTCTGGATGTCTCCCTAAGACCGCGATATATTGGCGATGTTCGGACGGGTGCCGCAAAATAAGGCAAGTGTGATGTTGATGAGATTTGAGCATCGGCATTTTTTGCTGTGGCTGTATTCTGTAGTAGAAGACCCCTGCTTTGAATAGCCTGGCATTCAAGCTCCCTACCAATTCTTAGCATTGGGTGTGCCCCCTATTAATTCAGCCTTTCTATCAATAATATTGGGAAAATGCCAGGCGAGGGATCCTCAGACAGCGCGGACGGCACGGCCGGTGAACAACAACAGCATGCCCCCATTGCCGGCCCCTTAGCCTCGGGTACCACCCCCTCCCTAACTCTCGCCCGTTCTCTCAACTGCGAACCCGAGGCCCTCATGTCCATGCCCCCCTTCGACTTATTCGTCGCGCAACTATCCTCGGATTCTACCGAGGCACGCGTCGATGCCATGAAAAAATTGGCCATCGTTGGTGAGGCCATGGGCCCAGAGGGAACATTGACGAAGCTCATTCCTTATTTGACGGAAAATATTGCGAATACTGAAAAGGATGACGATGATGAAATTCTGTTGATTTTGGCTGGTCAGTTGGCTCTCCTTGTCCCGGGACTGATTCCTGGCCATGCGGCGATGCCATTGTTGCCCATTTTGGAACGCCTATGCAGCATTGAGGAGACTGTGGTGCGTGATAAGGCCGTGGAGACGATGAATAAGGTTGTTCCTCTGTTGATGCCCGGGGGGAATTATGAGGATGGCGCCCCGTTTGGTATCTTGCTTGCCATGTCGAAGAGGTTGTCGAGTGCGGATTGGTTTACCGCGAAGGTATCGGCCGCGGGGATTTTACCCGCCATTTACGCCTTTTGGAATGCCCACGGCTCTAACGGGGATAGCGATACAGAGGCGAAGCGTGAGCTTCGTATTCTATTTAAGGATTTGAGCGAGGATGATACCCCCATGGTGCGACGGTCGGCTGCCAAGCATTTGGGGAGGTTTGTCGAGGCTGTGGCGGGCTTAACTGACACTGCCGATAATTTGGTCAGGGGAGGGAAGGGACAGCCTGTCATTGCGGATGAGAATAAACGATTGGTCACCTATGAACTGGTGCCCATCTTCCAGGCATTGAGCAGTGATGAACAGGATTCCGTGAGGCTTTTGGCCGTGAGCTGTGCAGGAAGTGTCGGATGTGGTTTGGCCAGGGAGCCTGGGGTCACGGCCGAGGTTGTGTTGCCAGTAGTCAGGGGGGGCTGTGCTGATTTGTCATGGTGAGTAGACAGATAGTCAACGCTTTTCGGATATGCTTTGGATATTGATTGGCAGCGGGGGGGATTTTTGGTTTTGGGGATATCATGTAATGTCACCCATATCACTCACATCATATTCCCTTCTGCAAACTACAGGAGAGTCCGACACAATCTTGCCAAAGTCTTCTCCACTGTCACTGGCTCCCTTGGATTCGTGGGGTCAAAGCATGCCGCTCGCCAGACAGAGGTGTTTCAATTCTTCGCTGGCCTCCTCCAGGACAACGAGGCTGAAGTCCGTGCCGCGGCCGTCGAAAATATTGCCCGAATGGCCCAACTTGGGGGAGCCGAACTCTTCCAAAAGCACATCGCTCCCCTCCTCCCCGCATTGGCTGACGATCTCGTCATGGAGGTCCGTTCCAAATTAGCCCAAACCCTTATGGATTGCTGTGATCCCGCCATCTGCAACACTCTCACCGACGATATCGTCCTTGAAGATTTCAAGCCCCTGTTGGAAAATTTCTTAAATGATGAATTTGCCGAGGTACAGCTCCACATTCTGACGAAGTTAAGTCGTGTCGCTCACCTATTGGGGAAGATGGATGTGGTTGTGAGCTCGATCCTACAGATGGCCAAGGCGCAGAATTGGCGTGTGAGAGAGGCCGTGGGCAGGTTGCTCCCCTTTCTGGCAGAGGCGAGGGGGGTTGAGTTCTTCCAGGATCATTTACTTGATCCGTGGCTCAAAATTATGTCGGACCAGGTGGCTGATGTCCGGTCAGCATGTGTCGATGGTATGCCCAAATTGTTGAGTGTGTCTGGATCTCAGTGGATCCAGTCGGAGCTCCTCCCACACTATACGCAAATGTACGATGAATCCCACTCATATTTGACGAGGATTACTGTATTGAGATCCTTTGCGGCTTTGACAGAAAAACATGGGGAAAGTGAAAACGACGTGAGCACAGAGCTCATGAAACAAATTGTCACACTAATGTTGAAGGGTTTAAAGGATCGGGTGGCAAATGTACGTATGATTGCCGCAAGGGGGTTGGGACTCGTGACAATATCCGGACAGTGTGACGACGGAACTATGAGTACACAAGTTGTTCCTGCATTATCAGATTGCGTCACTACCGAGGCGGATCAGGATTGCAAATACCAGTGTCAGCTAGCATTGGAATCTAAGGCGTAAAAGAGACATAGGAGAGAAAATCTCTGATATATTTTTTAGTGTTAGATTTTAAGCTGGAAATGCTGGTGAGAAGGTCATGTGGATTAACAAAACAAAGCATAAGATTACAACTGTTAGAGTAGTTGATGTGGTCATTCTAATCGCAGTTCTATTGATTTAGGGGTGTTTTCTATTTTGTGGATGCTGAGAAACTCTGGCCATTTCTAATGATCAAATAATCATACACCATCCATGGTATAGCAATAACTTCCCCCGAACATACACAAGGTATCGGGCACAATATTATATTACGAACATGCACCATTCATCGTTCATGCCGGCAAGCTGGATGACAGTTCTCAGTTTTTACTTTTCAATGTACGCTTCTCTAATTCGTCCTGGTGACCTTTCAAATAAGCCTCAAACTTTTCTGTTGAGTTATTTTCTACCATGCATTCATTTATTTTCCTATTCAAATCCCTGCACTTGAAGACGACAAGCAGTCCACTCTCTTGTGCGCATTGTCCAAAATTTTTCAGGTGATGTTCGCATTTCTTGATAGCTTCCTCCTTAAACTCCCGCTTCATTTTGTGCTCGGCAAATCGACGGAACGAGAGCCGCGCGTCACGCCCATCGTCCTTGACTTGAGCCCTATTAGGCTGGCCAGTTTCGTTCGGTGCTGACATTTTTCTTGGTGATGTCTAGAGTTTATGAAGGTGAGAGATGAGAGAGGGGAGATTATGAATTATGAGTCATGAGTTTGAGACTGTTTGAGAGGATGGCGGGGAAAAGGAGGGCTCAGGTGCTTGCCCGCCTGACACTAGAAATGCGCGCTGCACGCAAAAGCCCTACTGCCCCCCGCTTATTGCGTACTTTGCCCCTAGCCCCCTTTCCCCATATTTCCCCCGCTTCCTCTTCATTATTTCTTCATCCTCAAACACAAACAACCTCAAACAAGCAACGTATCCTCCACCGCCGCATTATTGTTCTCGTCCTCTTATCTCTTTTACGATATTCCATCTCTTATCTCCCCATAGCATCTTTGTGACTGATTGAATAGAAACTTTAATCACAATGAACACCCCCGAACGTTCATCCGCCTTCATCCTTGATGACGACGAAGAGAAAATCGAATACTTTGCTGACACAAAGGTGTCCAACGCTGGCACCTTTACTTTCAATAAAGAAGATCACACCGTCGGTAACCTCCTACGCATGCAACTGCTTCGTGATCCTGCTGTGAAATTCGCAGGCTACATGCACCCACACCCATTGATTCACAAAATTCATCTAAAAATTCAGACATCTACTTCACAAGTAGCGCCCGCGGAGACGTTGAGTGCAGCAATTGAGGATTTGAGTAACGAGACGGATCATTTAATTACGCAGGTGACAGATGCTGTTGATAAGTGGAAGAGGGAAAATGATACTACTGGCGGTATGATGGGAATGTAAGGATGAATGGTTGACAAACACGTATACTGCAACTTATTTAATGGGGAATTGAATAGGAAATAAATACACTAGATTCCAAATGATATCTCGCAGACCGAGGATTCGAGAAATATTAACGTGATATTTATTTCTATGAATGGTCTCTAGCATATCCACACTGCTGTGTTTGTACAGGCTGATGCAATTTGCGCATATTTTGGATTTGGACTGACAGCACCCACCCTATCTACATGTCCCCTAAGTTTCCTCGCAAGCAGTCCAGAGTCAGCCTGGTAGCAACTTACAGTTCCATCATTGTTTCCACATATAATCGATGTGTCATCAACAGTAAAACAGGCAGCCATAGGATGGGAAGAATCACTACTTGGTCCAGCTTCAGCGAGGAAGGAATGCAGAACAGTGCCCTCATATCCATCAATAGACAAAGCCATTCCACCATTGGCAGCGACCAGTATTTGTTTCCCAGATTTATTAAATTCCATAGACGTCCATTCTGCTTTACTAAGTGCGTAGGAACGCTCTGGAGTGCTCCCGCTCAAACGTATTTTCGATTCAATATCCTGTCGCGTGACTGTCATTTCCGCGAACGGTCCCACAGTGTAATTCCGAGCATCATACAGATGGATATGCTATGATGAATGAATACATACACGCCAGTGCAGTGAGTGTTCGGTTATAAAAACAGATTGACAATTCTAGCTGAGCACCAACTTCTTACATATCCTTCGCCACCTGCCATAGCAGCTGAAACACCGAAAACAAGTCCAGTACTATCATATGCAGCAAGTGGTGCACCTTCAACATTGTCTGGCAATTTCAACTCTCCAAGACTGTTTCCTGATTTCCCACAATCCCATAACCTAGGGGAATAGTGAATTGAACAATAAGTCAAAACAATATAATTTCATACTCATTATGCAATGCAAGTTGTTTATTTTGATATCAAGCCAACTCATTTACCAAACAACAAACAAAACTCACCGTACAGTTCCATCTATTCCAGAACTAAGAAATGTATCATCCACTGGACTCATACTAATACCATTAATAACACCCGAATGCCCTTCAAACTCTCGTACTATTTTGTTATCGTGAGCACTAAGATAATAAATGTTATTCTTCTTCGGCACACCGCCATTCATCCCAGGTGAAAACAGCACACAATGTTCATGATGAGTCGCCCGCACAGTCCGTATCCCCTCCCGCTGCAGTTTGATCATGGGCGGTCGATCGGTGGGAGCCCCGCCTTTGAGACAGTCGACGATGCGTAGGACGGAGTCCTTCTCTGATGCCACGAAGAGATGCGAGCCGGATTCATGATAGGAGAGAGAGGTGGTGGGGGCGCGGCCACGGATGACAGCGCCCATTTTGGGGCCCGGTTCAGAACTGAAGTCCATCGTTCTATCTGGGCGATCTGGGATGGTGGACTATGGTGGATATGTGCCAACGTGCGAAAATTCTAGACATAAGTAGTAGTAGTAGGTAGGTGGTTGTAGTTTGTACCTAATAATCAGTTAAAGGGTTTACCCTTAACGCCAATCCGACAATATTACCAAATTTGGTAACACTGCGAAGAGTATTACCAAATTTGGTAATACTCTTCC
>JALLAU010000165.1:0-19762 GCA_036939495.1 Thalassiosira hispida | reverse complement strand
GATTTTGCAGGTGACAAAGTAAAAAATGGTAATGATATCTCGGATTACGCTCAAAACACACAAGTGATGCAACCAGCGGCTAAACGGCAGGCGACAGAGCCTACAAGTGATTCAATGCCAGCCACTGCAAAAGCTCTCCTACTTGAGTTGGGAACGCCTTTATCCGTATGTCAGCTGGTCTGTGATTTGTTGAATGCTGGGGATGGAACGGATCCAAATCTTGCACTCACATCAGAATATTATGATAAATATTCATATGATAGTGTAGCAATCAAATCAGTGAAAGAAGCATTTTGGGATTTAACTCAAATGAAAGATAAACCTGAATGCTTTCTTTTTGACCGCACATCCCCTAAGAAGGCACTGGATGATACGGGTATGTTTGGCAATACTGACAAGCACTTGTTTGGCAGGGAAGAGGAGATGAATGTGTTGATGACAGTAAAGAACAAAATTGCAGCTCATGTCAATGCCAGTGACTCAGCTTCGTCACAAGACAGCAATTTTCTTTGCGAGGCGCTATTCCTTCGTGGATATGCTGGGTGAGTTGCTGACATCTGTTTGCATATCTAGAATCATTAATCCTACATTTGTGTGTCATAAATTGTCCAATGAGCTCATTTTTTGCATTCATCTATATTATTTCAACTCCAGAACGGGCAAATCCAGTCTCGTGCAATCGTTGATTGATGCTTGCAGTGAAGAGCAGTGGTTCGTTCTCGGCTGTAAGTTTGACAAACAGGCCGCGCCGCATACAGTTTTGGCCAAGGCGTTTAACGATTTCTTTGGCAAATGGGGGGCAACCAACAACGGCACAGGTAATACAGCAATGCAGAAGTCGTTTTCTGAAGTTTGCGTCACTATCTTTGCAACCATGGATCATCAAAATTTTAGGCATCTTTGTGATTTAGTCCCAAACTTCGCCAAGATGTTTCCTCTCCTTGCGCCAAGGACTACCAATCGAGATCAAGAGCAAAGTATTTCATCTCTAGACAAAATTGGATCTGCGAATCAGAGACGCATCAACTTGTTTAATGTGCTTTTCAAGTCATTATGCTCTGCAGGACGCCCAGTCCTAGTGTACTTTGATGATTTGCAGTGGTCAGATTCTTTTTGCAGACTGAACTTTTTGGATGTCCATAATACGCTGGGGGGTGCAAGTGAAACATGCCGACAAGGACTGTTACATGTCGGGACTTTTCGAAACAATGAAGTGGAAGAAAGTGATGATCTTATCAAAAAGATCAACTATATCAAACAATCAGGAAAAACCAATGTTACAATGTTGACAATTGGTGAATTAACAAGGGCGGATATCACCTCGCTCATCTCCTCCAAGTTGTGTCTTCCTTGGAGATACGTACAAGATCTAGCCACAGTTGTCCACGATAAAACCTTGAAGGGCAACCCGTTCTTCGTCATTCAATTCCTCAGATCCATCATACAGAACAAGCTGGTAGAATTTTCAGTAAAGCACCGCCGATTCACATGGGATTGTGACATTGTTGACATGCAAATGATATCCGACGACGTTGCCAAACTGTTGACTACAACGTTTAGTAAGCTTCCTACTAGGCTAATGCAAACGGTCAAGATTGTGTCGTGTCTAGGATCCCAAGTAGAGGAGTCAACAATCGAGTTACTTAATCTAGGGGAACAGGTCCTCCCATGCAATATGCTGAATGAACTTGCTCAAGCTGTCAAGGAAGGGATCATGGAAAAAGCAGGGCCAATGTATCAGTTCACTCATGATATTGTACAGTCAACAATATTCGAGCTTATCCCAGCAGGCAGTCGAAAGTTACTTCACAAGACAGTTGGGGATGCTCTTCTCAAGTCTGCAGCAAATGATCCCACAATCCATCTTTTGGCAGTTGACCAAATTAATAAGTATTGCAGAGACAATGGCGATCTAAGCCCAATGGAGCGTGCACATTATGCTGATTGCAATGCCACTGCGGCAAAGTTTGCCATATCAACGTCAAGTTTTGAGCAAGGTTAGTTGCTGGATGCTGCTTCATTTTGAACATTGAAAGGACAGAACAAGCTTTATTTCACATGATTTGCTCATATTCTCTTTACTCTACTTTCCTAGCTCGATCATATATCAATGTGGGAATGCAATTACTTGATGCTCAACACTGGCAAACGCAGTACACGCTGTCTTTGAACATCTATGAAATGTCGGCATCAGTCTCCTGCATGCGCGGGGACATCGATACAATGTCAAGTTGCCTCGACGAAATCTTATCACATGCAAAATCATTTGACGATAGCTTGAAGGCCTCGAGTCTGCTTGTAAAGTTATTGGCATCCCAATCAAGATTTGAAGAAGCAAGGAGCAACTGTCTCATTATCTTGTGCAATCTCGGAGAAGTTTTCCCTCAAAATGTCAATCTCCCGCTGGTGCTAAATGATCTATCAAAAATACAGAAATTGTTGAGGAATGTCACACATGACCAGATCAAATCACTCCCACGAATGGCTGATATCAACAAGCTGAATAGCATGAAATTCTTGAATATGTTATGCATGTACAGTATTATTTCTAAGCCAATGCTGCTACCTCTTTTGAGTTGTAGGATGGTCAGCCTTACACTGCAGTATGGCACTTGTGACGATTCAATTGTTGGTGAGTATTTCCAGTGTCGTTTACGTGATGTTGTAGTTGAGCTTCTGCTCTCTTTATGCAACCAAACCAACCTTTTATGTTCCTACACGTCACATCCGTACCTGTTGATAAAGGCTTGGCTTCAGCTGGCTACTCAGTGGTAAGGAATTGTTGACGCTTAGATGCAGATATACACAATGCATGTTCAGAACTTGTCTGACCTATTCACATGTGATGCTCTTACAACAGTTCCTTTTCACCGAAGATATTCAACTTGCATGCAACATTGGAATTGTGAGTGAGTCTTTGATTGAAAAAAGCTCGAACAAACACGCTCTCAGATCAAGGCTGTGTATCGAATTGGTCACATTGAAAATGATCGAAGTACCATGGCACTCCAGTTTAGAACTTATCCCAGGCTTATATAATAGCGCAATGATTGCAGGAGATATAGAGAATGCTACAATATGTCAGTGGTCTTACTGTAGTGGGGGCTTTTGGATTGGAACACCAAACCTGAAATCTTTGTCAAAGCATATAGTAATGTGCATCAAGGAAGCGGTAGGTTTCATGTTTTTACTTCTTACTTTGCCACGTTGGAAGGCTCATTCACTGGTTCCATATTTCATTCCCCGTCATTGTTAGGAAAAATATCAACAACTCAATATGCTATTCAGTACTATGGCACTTTATCATTCATGTGTGCATTTGTCAGGAATAACGAGTGAAAACGTGGATGTCAAAAGCTTTGATGAGCTGGATTTTATAGGAGAGGCGACAAACTCTGCATTCCTTGTATGGCAAATTTTTATGTGTCGCATGAACACCCACTTCTGGATGCGTGACTATGTAGAGGTGGCCAAGATGTCCGAGAAACACTCTGAAACCCACCCCTCTTCACAGCAGAAGCGCATTCTCCAAATATTTCGCACATTTCATGAAGGAATTGCTTATCTAAACCTAGCTCGCGATACGAAGCAGGCCAAGTGGCGAATCATGGGCCAAAAGGCTGTGGTAACTTTATCTCATTATGAAAATACCATGTGCAAATTCAACTTTGAGAACAAGTCCAAATTGTTACAGGCAGAGCTACATTACCTGGATGGAGAACTTATATCGGCAGAAACTGCGTATAAGGCTTCCATCAAGTCTGCTGGGTTTATTCATGAGCAAGCTTTGGCGTATGAACTATACGGTACATTTTGTGTTGAGAATAACATGGCGGACAAAGGATCTAAGCAACTTCGCATTGCAGTTGACAAGTATAAAGAGTGGGGGGCGGTGAAGAAGGCAAATGAAGTTCAGCTGTTCATCGATCTAGTTAATCCCAGCTACTTGCAAAAGCTGAAATTATTGTAGAAATCTTCACGGGAGTATAACATTGCAAGTAGACTCTGTTTCTAAAGTACCTAATGAGATGTTGCGTTCCTGACCAAAGAAATGGCACAGTTCAGCATCATAAGGCTCTGAAGGTGAAGGTTGGCAATCAATATGTTTGTTCAATTTTGATGCTTGAGATATAGATGTCACTGCATCAATGGAATACCTCTATGTTAGAGAGAGGTTCAGTTTCGACTCACATACAAGAATGTTCGACTTTCAATAATGAGATATCCTCAATAGTGTGCAATCTATGTAACAACTTTTGATTGAGTGTGCGGGTGGTGCGATGAGATTTTGTGAGTACCTACGATACCTAGAGTCTCGCCTGGCGTAACCACTGTGTAACTGGGACAGTATGTATGTTGGCAGTTGCATTCTAACCTCTCTCTAAGTAGCATCCTGAAAGATCTTCAATAGTTAAAAGAACTGCTGCAACAGGTTATCAAAAGACATACACGACACAAAGCCTCTCGAGCGATCTTTTTTGAGACACATCAAGCTATGCCCCTTTTTATCTGTATCCGTAGATAGGCAGCTATCGGGCCCCTCTAATACGGACAGAAGCAGACATTTTGCTATCTCGCACGTTCTTGCCCCGTAGATAGGTCTACGGTCGACCACAGGCCCCTTCTATTGCCCACAAGTAAGTTCCCCCCCCCCCCCCCCGCCTCCCCACCACCACCATCATAAGGCAATAAAGTAAAAACCAAGCCCAGTAGCAAGCGGCAAGCGGACATAAATCAACGGCACCTGCCCCCGCAGCTCCCCGGGTGGCTGAAAGCAGCATGATATAAAACTGGTGTCGTCGGGTAGTAATAGAGGTAAGAGGGCACATTGTTAGCGCGAGTCCTTCATCGGCTACGCGTTTGTTCAAGTATAGCTAGCACGATGTGTTGAAAAATCCGCGTCCGATCCCATCAGCGGATCTCTCTTGTGTTATCTCTCTATCTCGCTCTCGATATTCTGCCTGTATTTTTTACCATGTTATACAAATTTAACCACTTTTTTCATCTCTCAATATTACTATTTGCAGCAGCGCTGAGAGAGTGAGAGTGAGAGTGAGTGGCGAATATTTGTATTGATATCCAAGCATAAGGGAATAATTGTCATCCCGCGGATCCTTGTAGAAACTAGAAACACATCAATTGACCGATTAAAGAGGTGAGTCACAAAAAAAGATGCGATGCACGTTCGGATCTATTTTTTTGGTGCAAGAGGGAGGAGGGGGCCTTCTTTTGATGGCCATGTTATATGTGTTTGTTGATATAGGGTCAATATGGGATGCCAATCAATCCTGAGCGTCCAACGAAAATGTTATCAGCCCCTGATGTATTTTTTTCTTCAGCTAGCCTTTTGCTTGTGAGCCTGGTGGGATATGATGAATGAAAGGCTGCCTTCCAGATTTTGAAAGGTAATTGATCAGGCTGGTGGTTACAGGTTCCAGCTATTATTTTCAGCTAGGCAGGTGGAACCGTCTATATCTTGCCACACACTTTCGTTATCATCCTCTACATTACAAAATCTCTTTTTTTTCTGGGGAGACAGACTTATGTATGTCACATCTGGTGTGGGCACTTTGGGGAATGATGATGTTGTTGGTAAAATCACTTTCTCAGGAACTCACAAAAATATATATCTCATTTCCCCTCTCTGTCTGTTATTATATGACATGTCAAAAATGTAATGCAGGGAAGGGGGGCTTCTTGATCTGAACATCCAACAATAAAAAAATAATATGAAACGCCTACCCAAGCTAGGACGCAAGTCCAAATCCAGAGCCGCCTCCAACAGCGAAGTAGATGATAATCACAATAATTTGGGCATCGCCAAGCCGAGCCCTGATGGCGGCAACGGTGGAAATAATGGCAACGCAAATAGTAACCACAACCGAGTGAGCAGTGGCGGCTCTTCCGGTTCCGGGGGGGACGATCCCCAACGTCTATTGGAAGGCTGGCGGTCCAATTCCATGACGTCCATGAATTCTTCGCAGCATGACGACGATGACGATCAGGGGTTTTTTGAACCCAAGCAAGAGATCTTTTTGGGCTTACGGAGGGGGGGAGGGGCCATCGATAAGATCAGCGCCCAGATGAAGGAACTTCACGTCCAGGCTGGCACGGTCCCCGATAGCAGTCGGATGGGTGCCATCCAGGAGGGACATAACTATAAGGTGGGGGGAGACGACACGCTTAAGGCCATGGAGATGAAGAAACGGCCTCCTCTCAAGGACGGAAAGGGATATACACGTCCGGCAACGTCGAGCGTCACGAACAATGTCCTGTGCAACATTCACTCTAGTCCTCTGCCTGAGTTTGACATTACGTACAATCCCCCCATTTATCCCAAGAGTGAGAAGGACGCGCAGTTCGTTAATCTCGCGCTACAACGGAACTTTGTCTTTGCCAACGCTCTCAGTGACGACGACAACATTCGCAAACGCGAAATGAAGCAGGTTGTTGATGCCTTCGAACAATACACGGTCGAAGTCGCCGGCGAGGTCATATTGAACCATGCCTCGACGGGTGATCACTTTTACATCCTCAAGGAGGGCAGCGTTCGATATTACAGCAATTACAAACCCAGCAACCAACACGGTAAGCTGGGGGGTGGCAAGTGCATCGGTATGGCGAACAAGCCCGGGCAGAGCTTTGGCGAATTGTGTTTGTTGTACGATTGTCCTCCCCCCGCCGACTGTGTCTCGAGCGGAGACCCCAGCGAGACGGAGGTGGATTGTGCTGATGGACGCAGCGCGTGTAGCTTCTGGCGTATACACAAATCGACGTTTCGTCACATCCTTGCGGTGAGGACGATGCGACGCGATGTCCGATTGCGAGAGGCGTTGCAGAAGGTGGATTGTTTGCAGGAATTGGATAATGAATATCTCAAGAAGATTGCGGATGCACTACACGCGCGAAATGTGGAACGAGGCGAAGTATTGTACAAGGAGGGGGAGCCATGCGATACGTTTTATTCGATTGGAACAGAGGGGAAGGTCCAGTTGAGCAGTAGCCGTGGAAAGAGTGGGATAATCTTGGGACCGGGTGACGCGTTTGGCGACAAGGCCATATCTTATGGATTGAGCGAAGAGTTGCTCAATTCGAAGCAATCTGCCAAACCTTCTTCTGGTGGGTCGAATAGCAGGGGTGGCGATCCAGGAATGCCCCCGGTCCATACTGAGACGGCCATGGCGCTCGAACGTACCGTCATACTCTCCATGAGCAACACAAACTTCCAGCGCGTGGTGGGTTCCCTCGAGGATGCCATACTCTTGTCTCGCGATCGACGACTGCTCCGTTCCGTGCCGCTATTTCGTGATACGGACCTTGAAGACTTTGAATACGAACTGTTGACGGCGCTGATCGAAAATGTATGCTATCGTGTTGATAAGGAAATATTCGGCGAGGGGGATTCCATCGATGAGCCAGCGTTGTACATCGTACGAAGTGGTGCTGTTGAGGCGATATCTGAGGAGCATCCTCGATTGAATCGCGTCATTCAGGGTGGGGGCTTCTTCGGCGAGGATACTTTGACGCCCGATGAAAATATGAGGTTCGGTGGCGGGAAGGGGGGGAATAAGTACAGCGACGAGACTGTCGATGTCATCACCGACGAGGTAATCTTGGGACGGCTAAGTTTGGCCAACATTGACAGCGTCATTCAGGATCTGCACCGTTTGGGATGTCGACGAAAAAAGAATTACAAGCGCAGCAAGGGTAAAAAGGACGAGGATGAGCCAGTGGATTCGTTGGATGATCTGGAATTCCATCGTCTGTTCGGCGCGGGTACCTTTGGACGTGTGTGGATCGTCTCGCCGCTCGGACGCAAGAGCTCCTACGCACTCAAGATCCAGTGTAAGCGTGAGTTGCTGGATCAACGCCAGGCAGGGGGAGCCCAGCGTGAACGCGCGGTAATGGCCAAATTGGACCACCCTTTCGTTTGCAAGCTCATTAACACCTTCCAGGATGAGGCGTGTATTTACATGCTATTGCAATTCGTGCAGGGTGGAGAATTGTTGAATTTGATTCAGGGAGGGGATGTTTACGGAGGATTGCCGGAGAGTGCTGCCAAGTTCTTCGCTGCGGGGATATTAGAGGGGTTAACGCACATGCATCAAAGACAAATTGTGTACAGGGATCTGAAGCCGGAGAATGTACTGTTGGATAAGGATGGATATGCTGTCATTGTTGATTTTGGCTTTTGTGAGTTTTGTCTGTTTGTCTTGTTGTACTTGTAAATTTTCATTTTCTCACTGAAAGATTTTCTCTCACTTCTTTTGTGAAATCATCTCAGCAAAAATTGTTTCTGATAAGACATACACATTTTGTGGGACGCCGTTGTACCTTGCACCAGAGATTATCTTGAGTCGAGGTGAGTCTTTTGTTCTTGCCTTCTCCTACTTATTAACTTGCGTATGCTCGCTCTATCTATATATTATACTAACCAACTTAAAATCAATACAGGTCATGATCGAGGAGTTGATTACTGGGCACTAGGATGTCTAGTTTACGAAATGCTCTTTGGCACGACGCCTTTCTACGCCCGTGGCATTGACCAAAAGGGTCTCTTCAAACGTATCGTGCGTGGGAAATGGAACATTCCCAAAGAACACAACCGCGTCAATAGATCTGCCATTGAATTCATCTGGGGAATGCTGCAGCGACGCCCAGCCGAACGACTGGGGTGCTTGGCCGGGGGATATCGTGATATTAAGAATCACGCGTGGTTGCAGGAGGTGAATTTTGGCAAATTGGTGAGTCCATTTTTTTTACTTCCGAGTATTCTTTCGTCGGGAGGGTGAGTTCCTGACTTTTCTTTGTGCTCACGCCACATGTTACCGCTGCTTCCCATCAACAACCAATGCAGATCAAGAAGAAGATTCAGGCTCCGTGGGTGCCGGACGTTGCAGATCCCTTGGACACTTCGAACTTCGAGAGCCTGGATGACGCCGAAGATGAAGATTTTTTGAAGGGCAAGGCTCCGTTGACGGCAAAGGAGCAGCTTGTATTCTCCGACTTTTGATCCAAAGTGGATGGGGTGAAGAGATGCTGAGACTGAGACTGTGAATGCGACCTTTCTTATTGGCGTAGACTAATCAAGAGACATTGCTTCTGGAAGTTAATTAAGTGATTGTAAATGTGAATTATTATCGACTTTCTAGTCGTTCCTGATTGGAATTTACACTTAATTGTGTATCCAGCTCACCGATGTAATGCAAATGCAGACTTCCCCTGAATCTGTTGAGGTACTTCTCTAGAGAGAGAGAGAGATGTGGGACCCATCCATCTCCTTTGGCGATTGGAGGGCACTACTTGTTCCTTGACTGTGTTGATTGCAGTGGCTGCCCTCGGGTTGGATTTTATGGAGGTGTATGTAGGGTATCTATGGTACGATCAGCACAGCAAAAGCCAAGGCAAGATATTGCATGCCTTTTTAGCTTCAACTGGGATCCTAGCGTGCGTACGTAGGAATCAGTTTCTGATCTCCAAGCCAAACTGCTGAGCTGTTTGCTGTTGTCAGGCTAAATCAGCTTGTGCAGGAGATACGATGCCAGTTATCACCCACACCTTATTAAATCAGTGAAGTGAATAATGAATGACACCAACAACAATAATGTCCTTGTTATCTTGGCCACGGGAAAGTTGGGCTCGGGCGTGGTCGATGCCTTTGTTCAAGCCAAATACAATGTCTATGGAACGTCACGAGATGCCAAACATCCTAAACTGATATCGAAAGGAGTTACTCCTGTTCCCTTTGCCTACGGTGACAAGCTCTCGGTCAAGCGGGCTTTGGATATTTCAACCCCAAGAGTGTTGATTGTTATCACTGCATGCCAGGTTGCCAAGTCGTTAGAGACGGAAGTGATACATGGAAAGATTATTTTGGATGCAGCGAAAGAAGCCAATGTTCCTCATGTAATATTGACCTCGACAGATATGGAGGATACTTGCCCAGCAGAGGCATACAATGTAAGGAGTAAAAAGGAATTGGAAGACTATATCAAGCAGCTTGGCCTTCCCTGTTACAGGTGAGTATGGGCGCAAGTTTGGCTGTTTTGTTTCTAGTTCATTTTCACTGAGGATATTTCTGTTAATATGAAAGCATCGTGAGATCGTCGTCATTCTTCGAAAATCTGGACGATCCAACTATTTACAATCCGCTGTGTCGTGGATATCTTCGAGACTTGTACGAAGGTTGGGTCCGAGTAAACCATGTATCCACCTTCGACGTAGGCAAGGCCTCTTTAGCTATGGCAAAGGATCCAGAGAGATGGCATGCCAAGAGGCTGTCGTGTGTTGTATCTATTGATACCGGAAAAGGCTTAGCTGAAACGCTTGCGAAAGTTTCAGGAATAGCCGTTGTCTACCGAGCGACACCTCCTCGACTTATATTGAAGATGCTGATGCCGCATTTGTATCATATGGTGGATCATTTGAGGAAAAGATCTCACGACGAAGCTAATTGGTTGAAGAAAATAGAGGAATTCAAATATGTTGTCCCAGATGCACTGGATTTTGAGATGTGGCTTCTGGAGCGTCAGAAAACATGGTCAGATGGGACGAGATTTGGATCTGATGTACCCAGTAAACAGGAGCCGAAGCAATTTCTTGCGAAGATGATTGTTGGCATCGCTATAGTTGCCGTGTGCTATGGTGCTATGCGTAGTAACTATAATACGGAAACATGGGGTGTGTAAAACATGATTACCAGCTGCACCTTGGAACACAACATGTAGCTGTTCGATTCACAGACAAACAACTCATGGATGCAATAACTTTAAACGATTATATTCATTTTGGTACCATAGCATTTACCTACTTGATATCTCAAGGTGAAATGAAAATCAAGAAATCAAATCCACACACAAACCACAGGCCGAGAAAGGTCCATATTTTGGCTTTGCTGCAATTACATCGTTGCCTCACATCCAGTTTGAAAATATGAAGATTAAATTAAATAATGAATGAATTAGCATAGCATGCACTCTTGACATTGCTCAGAACCATCGATCTAAATGCCAAGTGAACAGACTCTTTGATGGAGAAGCAAAGAATTTACCGAAAGCACACAATAAGTGTTATTGAGGAAATATGTTATCTAAAAAATGAGGATTGAATCTAATTTAACTCTACGAGAGGTCGTTAAAAACTGCCATATATGCCTTTTTCCACAATGAAATAACATCCTAGAAACCTTTCCTTTCCTCGGCTACACTACACACGTTTTTATCTCTCTACTTGAGCTGTTCCATAAGTGTAGGTGTAAGGTATTCTGCCACCCTCAAAGTCTCCACGGCAACACCAATCGTGGCCACACCCTCAGCCTCGTCACCAGTGGCAGTATGCTTGGCTACACGTTCTTTCACGGTAACATAATCAGGATCCTGGGTGAAGAAGTATGGCATGGCGTCAGGGTACTTATCAGTAAGCTCCTGCACCTTCACCTTATCATCCTCGTCGGGCATCCAGTAACGGAATACCTCCTCTCCATCAGTATCAGTCACGGTGGCATACGAGTCAGTACCTCCACATCGATCAGCGGCAACACTCACTTCCTTGCCCGACTTGGTCTTGATGGTGAATTTTATTTTGTCAAAGTCGGTAAAGTCCTTGCCAGATGGGCCAGTTAAAGTTTGCATACTAGAGAACTCTTTGTCGGCAGTGACACTCTCGATATTTTCGACTGTGACGTCGTAGAAGGAGACAAGGAGGGCAAGTTCGTGGATGGCCATGTTCTTGAGCATGCCCTCGGCGTTGCGCTCGAAGCATTCTCCGAGAGACTCGGGTGTGTTCTCGTAGGCATTGTTGGAGACAAATGTGACTTGTGATCCATCGACGGTCTCGGCAAAGTCACGAGTCTTTTTGACGTACTTGCACACATTCTGATTTCATTCATGTGTTGCAAAAGATACATTTCATTTCAGGAGAGGGCGTTAGAGACTTGTTCACATGTACCCAAAATAAATCATTGATACATCATACTATGAACATATAAGCCTGCTGGCTAACTCTAGCTCACCTTATTATAACCCATCAACACCTCAATCCCCGCAGCCTCGGCCTCATCCTTCATCCCCTGCAATTCCTTGACAGTAGGAGCACCAGGCTTCTCCAAATAGACACACTTGCATCCAGCCTCGATACATTCTGTCAACAATCGTGGATTGTCGCCCGTCCTTCCGGAAATGAGTGCCAATCGGGGTTGCTTTGGCTCTGGCAGGTCGACAACACTGGAACAAAATGTGGTGCCGTAGGTTGAGGCGGTGGACTTGGCCCAATCGTTGAAATCGGGTCCGCCGGGGCCTTCGGCACCGGGTCCTAGGAACCATCCCTCGACTACATAGTCCAGGGAGGCGGATGGACAGCTATATTTGTGAAGTGAAGTAACGGGAGGAAGAGATATTCTTTGTGAGAGAATGACTTCAATGAAGTAACAAATCAAAAGTAGTATCTCCTAGTTTGGGGGGGGCGCTCGAAACAACGCTCGATGCCCTCTGTGTACGATACAGAGCGCCCCAATCACCAACAACCCAGGAAAATCACGACAAGCGCCCCCCAGATTTTTCCGAGCGCCCCCTCAAACAAGATATGATCTTAGCTCAGCATAGCTCAGATACACTTAATTAGATGCATCATCTCCTCTTCCAAATAAAGCCACAGAATCAAAAGAGAAAACACATCGAGTAATAAAAAAATTTGCATCGCTCTCCAATGCGCCCCCCCCCCCTCTGCTAAGTATGTATAACAATCTTGTTTGCTACAAAAATGAATAAATCCGATATTTTGGAACTGAAGATTCGTGACAAACATGAGACGTATCTATTCGCTTCGCCCCCACGTCAATTAGGTACGAATTACACCCCATGCAATCACATCCATCAAGCAATAGTATGAATTGAAATACATCCCGGAGACTCAAGCATGACTTGAGAGATGTGTTACCTACATCCTTCTCCAGTAAATGCTCAACACATCATGATGTTGGCTGGCAGGACGCAAAATCACTCTCAATAGCACCATATCCTTCCAATCAATAACACAATATCATTTAACATCATCAAAAGAAGAACTCTTACCGTCCCTCCAACATCTGAATAGCGTGGTACCATCCCATACCCCGATTCGGAGCACCGCATCCAACGAGGACAACCTCGGCTTGCCCAGCCTTTGCGCCAGTGGTAGCATCGTCCGCTAGAATCTCTTCAGCGGCAGCTGCGACACGAAGCGGTGTGTGGCGACGTGTGGATGTGAGAGGGCTGGTGAAGGCGCTTACGGAGCTAGCTGCAGCTAGGGTGAATGTAATTGACAATTTCATGATGGATGGTATATATTTAGATGGAGAGATGTTGAGTTGAATGCTTTTCAAAATTTATGGTCGTCAGTAGAGTTGCGTCGGGTTCATGTTCATGGATTGTGTTCTATTATATTTTGGTGGTTTTGTTTCCTCTCTTATCTTCTGCTTCTGGACTCGGATTTGGAACAAATAGGAGTAGAGAAGAATGATGGGTCCTCCATCCTCCCACATCACAGTCCTATCCTCCAAGATCCAAGATCCAGCCTTTGATTTGGATCGGTCCTTGTCATCTGGCTGGCAGGTGGTTTTGGATCTTTTGCTGTCTTTTTGTCTCCGCCGGCGGCTGGCATTTTGATACTACCTAGAGAGAGATTTCTATCGCTAAAACTGTTATTGATTCCGAAGTGGATTGGTGCGAACCCTAAAAAGATCTTCTCTTTCTTCCTCCAGAAGAACTTTGGCCGGCGGCTCGAGCTGGCTCGAGACTCGAGAGGGTCTTTGAGCTCGCTGTGATTCTTGTCGACGCGCAGTCGACGCGACATGTTTCTTGTTGCTTAGATCTGGAACTAAATTCGAATATTTCTCTGCTTCTCACATCAGATCAGACAGACAGATTGATGGTAGGTATTGTAGGCAGGGATCAATAACAATTGTAGGTAGGTTCGTAGGTAGGCGTGAGAAGATGAGGCTGTTTCAAGAACCAACCAAATACACATCATCATTGCTCAGCAATTTGTGTTGCCCAAGCCCAAGACCATCATAGCCTCTCCCTTTCCCTTGTTTTCTCTCCCTTGAAGAGAGTCAGGGTCGGTGTCGGGGTCGGGGGTTGTTGGATACTGTCTACTATGGCCACCACTGCATTAGACATCAATGTGTCTATGCACTTTTATTAAAGGAGTTGGAAAAACTGTGCAAGTTTGAGGTTGGATGTTAGACTCAAAAGATGATGAACAGTACTGCCTTCGCGGCACCACATTCATGTCCTCCTGGATGAGGGTCGAGGGTCACGGAAGGGGAATATGGCTCTGGACTCATTAATACACGACAAATGATGTGTCAGATTCTTGCTTGGCTACACTTGTAATTGTGGACACTTGTGACGTGGTTTGTATGTATGGGTTTGACTTTTGGGAGCTGGAGTTCTACCACATCCTGAACCCACCCGATACCACAACTTGCAGACATAATAGCGGAGTACCTGGTTCAGACTCGCATCAAAAGAATGAATTCATTTACTTCAGAGAGAATGAATATTGAAATTCACCACTTTCAGTTCATTTCCGCACATGTGTCATTCCTCACATAAGCTTCTCCACATCCACACAACAAATGATTGTGAAGCCAGATGCTTCTCGCTCGTCATTCCTGTCCACATGGGCCCTAGTACAATTCGCTACAAAAATCTGGATGGATCCCTATTGGCAAATAAAAACTAGCATTTTCCAGCAGGTAAAGATCGGGCATGAATGCAGGTTGAGCCAATTATTTGCCATCAATTTATCTCTTTGTCTTTTCCTTGCGTGCATGTCTATTCTGACCGCCGATTTGCTCATATCAAGAGCAGCTGGACTTTGAATGCAATGGAGCATTGTATGTTCTCTGAGTGTTTCCCTCCAAAAGCATGTGCCTGTGTCCAGCCTTCTTACCATTAACCCTTTCCTTATGACAGCGGTAATTTTGTTTCGATCGGCGCACCTCTAGTAATTTGAGCGCATTTAAAGGATCACAAATATCGCGTCAAAGGGCACCTTCAATGCTCAATGAATATTTGGTCTCTGTTCCTACTCTTCGATTCTACTGAAAGATGAGAGTAAGTTCTTTTCTTTTTATCTATTTCCTATAGTACCAAGTTAGTGGTGGCCGCCAATCCCTACCGCGAAAAATATGGGCTATGTAGGATATCGCCAAAACACCACACTTCGCCTAACAAACAATAGGCCAATGACGGGTGCCCTCTTTGATGAGGTCTAATAATGAAATGAATAATTTGAGTTAAACCCTCTGTCAATGGGCCAACATCATCTACTCTCCGTGATCTATTTGATGGTGTGGTATTCCTGCAACCTTATACTATAAATCGACCTCCACACAAACACTAGTTATTTGTGAAATCACTAAATCGATATCTAAGTACAGTAAATATATGTAACTATATACTGAGTAAGCAATAATTGTACACAATCATGACTACCCAGGTAAGAAAAGGGTTAAGCTGCCGTAAGCCGTAAGGGCAGAGGATACCTTGCAATATTATACATTATGGTGTACCGTGTGCAATGCTCAAGATTTCATCATCTGCAACTTGTCCTAGTCCTGATTGTCCCATCATTGTCGACGCTCTGAGGTCAGTGGCATGTAACAGTGGCAAAAATTCAACACGAAGGACAGGGTGTGATGATTAACCCTTTCATACCCAAGGCGACACAAAACACAAAAATCATGTGCTAAGTATCGATTCATGTGCTTACTTCGAAAACTATCATAGCAAAATTAACATTAATTTGTTGAATTGTGCTGAAAACACACAATGTAAATTGAGCTCAAGGGCTTTTGCATGCAAAATATAGTTTAGTCGCCGAGTTAGTTGTGAAGGTCTCTACCTAAGCCAATGAATAGGATCGTGATACGTACGATTTTCCTTGGTTTTTACTATTGACAGTCAGAATTGGGCTGTCACTCACGTTGACCATGCATAATGAAATAATAAATGGTGTTTAGACTGTCGGCAATACAGCCAGAATTGTTGGTCACTCAAATTTACCAGGCATAACAAAATAATGAATTGTGTTTTGCCGGCCGGAGATTTCAACATTATATTCAGCGTAAAAAGACTTTTCTTCGCTTTACAATATTCCTACTTTTTCTTTAGCCCTAATATTACGCGAGATTGGTCAGAAAACGACTAAATATCCAACTTCTGTTCTACACAAAGCTCAGTGGGTGTCATCTGTGTGACGAGTTGTGTACGGAGACTGGGCGCCAACCGGGTGCCAAAAGGCGCCTTTGGTATGAAAGGGTTAAGGAAGAAACCTTGAAACGCAGAAGACACAAGAAAATAGCCGAAGTGTCTCTGTGAGGCTAGATAGAAAAACCAAACTTGAAATAGCGCCTCCAATCAGAGTGTCCTTTGTGTCCTATGTTTCATGTTCAAATGACTATACTGAAAGGTCATTGGCAGTCCTTCAGTATGTTCTTGACCATTGCTGGCTCTTGGTTGGGTCTTATTGGATCAGATTCCATCGCCAGCCAAATGACGCTAGTCCTACGAGATACCCCATTCACCAAAATTTAGAAAAATCCGAGCGGTTCGAATGATGTCCAAGCGTGTCCAAACATGTAATAGTATGTCCGAATGATTACATGACACGGTCTGTCTTATGTCAGAGTGTGTTTGGTTGATGCCTGAGCAGTACAAATAATGTACAAGCAGTCCCGATCATGTCCGAGTGTGTTCGAATGATGCCCGAGTGGTCCGCATCATATCCGAGCTGTGTCCAAGACTCCAGATTATCGCCGAATCATATTTCCTATTGCTAAACTATTGCTTCTTGGGTATCTTGATGTGGTAATATGTCCAGTGGGAACTAGTAAGGAAAGAAAGGAGTAACATCAGTGTCAGTATTTGCTCAATTGCAAACATCAGTGCCATAAGTGGTCGTCCAAAGTAATCAACAAAAATAATAGCTCAGCATCAAGATTCATGTTGCTGCATGTCAGCCCGGTACAAAATGTTGTATATGTCCAACTGACATTTTAAAGTTGGTTATTCTCTAAAGTCTAGGTAGTAGTTCTGTCGAGAAGAGTACAGAATATATTGCTTCTGGACCAGACTTTTTCCATACTCTGTACTATTTTATTGCTACAAAGTTGGTGTAGCAGGTGAACAAGGCATAAAAAGGTGGAATCTAGGATGTTGGCGTTCGGAAATATTGGAGAAGCAAAGGTTCTCACGATAATAAATATTGATTACCAGGAGCTTTTTTTGACTTACTCAGTTAGATTGATCGGATAACAAAAGGTTATGAGCGCCTTTTGTGCAAGATCTACGATGAGCAATGAGGTTCATAGAGTTTTTGTGTACGTTTCCGAATTAATTTGGACATGAGAGTGTTTGCATATCCATTTCATACCTCTACCAAGACTTCAAGAGTTGTGAAACATTATGGATGTCCATGCTTCCACCTTAACTCACCGTTCAATGCTCATGAGTGCGCCATCACTAGATTTGGCTTGAGCTCAGCCAAACATGATAGTTGATTCATGGGAGGGTGAACAACCGGGTGGCATAGGTGGCAGGTGAGAGAGTTCCAATAGAGTGGTTTTACCTTCAGATTATCCATCTCTTTTGAGGCTTCACCATCCACAGATCACTATGGGTCACTATGCTGTCATATTCAACTCACTGTTCAATGCTCAACAGTAGGCCCCTGCTAATTTTGGCTTGGGCTGAGCCAAACACAACAGTGTTTGGATAGTGAAGAGCATGATGACATGGGTTGATGGTGGGAGAGTCACATGAGAGTGTTGGCATTGTCACATTCATTCCATACCTGTGCAAGGTCTCCGATAGGCAAGGTTCACTATGGTTGCCTATGCTCTCACCTCAACTCACTGTTCAATGCTCAGAAGTACGCCCTCAGAATATGTGGCTTGAGATGAGCCAATCACAAGAGTCAACACATGGGAGGGAGAGGAGCACCACCATGGCGTGGGCTGATGGTGAGAGAATGCCATAAGAGTGTTGCCCCACCCATTCCCCTCTTCTACCAAGGCTCCAATTGCTGTGAGTCACTATGGATGTCCATGCTTCCACCTCAACTCACTGCCCAATGCTCATACGAACCCCAGCCGAGGCAAACACGAGAGTTGATTCATAGGGAAGTGAAGATCATAATGACATGGGTGCTGGAAGGTAAGATAGTGCCATGAGAGTGTTGTACATCCATTCCCTTTATCTAACAAGTCTCTTCAACAGCTGAGGGTAACTGTGGCCCACTATGCTTCCACCTCAACTCATTGTTATGAAGGGATGAAATCATGCGCATGGAGATTTGTGCCATCCTCCTGCCACTGTTTTGTTGGAGGCATCGGCCATATATTCAAATGGCACTCCCGAAACCCTTGTTTGATTTTATGCAGCATAGCCCCCCCAACCATCCATCCAGCCGATGGAATGGGCCCCATTCTTCTTTTACATATTCGGGCCCATCCACAATGAACGACACACCCACACTCTGGCTTCTATGCGGCTGATCGTCTGCAGTGCATAAGGCTAGTGGGCAGTGGGTGAGCTCCACCCCACCTACCCAAATTGTAATTGGATCTACTCTCCTACAATTCTACAATCGATGCGTACGTTCAGAAGTAGGCCCCTGCTAATTTTGGCTTGAGCTTTCGTCTGGAGAACTTGTGAGATTGACAAAAAATGGCCCTTCATTTTAAATGTCCTAATCGTCTGGAGAACTTGTGAGATTGCGATCGCGTATAGAAACAACTTGGCAAATTGTAGACATAATGTAATAATAGTTAAGCTCAGTAATATGACAGGGCATTTGCATTCCAGTATCTCATCTCTATTGTGCAAAGCTGAAAGATTCACACTCATCCGATTCATATGCATATATTCGATATCCGTATTTCTATATCGGCTACTCCAAAAGTTCACAATGCAAGCAACTCCTAGTGTACGATTGATCTTTGGTAGCCTCATGTCAGTATTGACTTGCTTTTGTCGAGGTCATCCTCGGATCAAAGCTTGACCAAGCAGCAGCGACGTGAGACCTTTCGAAGTCGACAAAGTCTATCCATGGGCGTATCTTTAAACAGAGTCTGATCCAACGAGTTCATTTTCAATAGAGTTCCGCCTGCACTCGACCTTTCGAAGCAAACAAAGCCTATCCATGGGTGTATCTTCATATTCTGTCACGGTCTAGTTCAAACAGTTTACGATCTAAATCGCCGTTTGGACAAGTGCCATTTGTTAGTTTTCGACAGTCGAAGTCGAGTGTGGCAAAGCGTACTGCAGGTAAGCGTGGCAAAGAGCACTGCAGGCAAAGCTAGAGGGTAGGGGACTGTCAAGCTTCCCACTACTCTTAGTGGTAGCATTCATCGAGTCTCCTCGGGCCATTGCAAGTGCAAATCCGGTAGCTCGAACAAGTCTTATGTTGAGTGTGTCAGTAGGTACACCGATTCGAGTAAGCCCACAGGACTCAATGAGTCATGTTTCGCCGGTACAGTACCACCGTACGAACCACCAAACGAGTATATCTCCGAAAAAGCAACCGGTTTGGCTCGGCCGGCCGGAGGTTTTAGCAGACTGGATATTAACTACTACTATAACATGTACGTATTCATATTATTATCATGCAGGCTTACTAGATGGCTGACTACTTGGCTGCGAAGATGGATATGATGAGTGCTGTCTTGCGGGCTGGCTTGAGGGCTGCGAAGATGGTTGGCTGGCGTAGAGGTGGCTAG
>JALLAU010000164.1:0-19758 GCA_036939495.1 Thalassiosira hispida | reverse complement strand
TCCGAGGTGTCTCAAATCTGGCTAATTTATCAGATTCCCTCGCCGTAAATTAGTGCTAGCTATTAATCCTATCTGGGAGGAGTTATCCGTCCCTACCCATTCCATTTTATTCAAATAATCTAATCAACAAAGAGAACATAATATATGAAGATAGGCGTAGATGTAGTGCCGAGAGCGCGAGCAGAAGATCTGAAGTCTGAAGCCTGTGTACGGAAGAAGGCTCTGCTCTCTGCTGTACCTACCTATCTCTATGTCTATGTAATCTGTGCTAAGCAGGATGAAACTACCACGTCACAAGTCACAAGTCACCATGTCTGTCAACAGTGATAATGAAGAGTCGCGTCTGCATGTCTTTTGTGACTTCTATTCACATCTGTCTCTCTTTCTGGCGACAGAGTGTCTCACAGTCTCTGTTGCTGGCGTGACAGAGTGTCTCGCAAAAGACTCGTCGCGTCGACAGAGTGTCGCACAAAAAAAGAGTGATCTTGCTTGTTGAAGATTCGCATCAAAAAATCATCGATCAAAGGTCCGGAAGCGGAAGCGGAAGCAGAACAGTCAGGAAAGACCTGGCACAGAGCACGCACAGAGTGCGCGCACAGATCTCTGCTCATAAAATCAATTCATCGGCCAAGCGAAACAGAAACAGCGAGACCTCTCTATTCCGTCTTCCAATCGATTGATCTCAACCATGGCTGCTCTCATTGTCGACTTTCCACCTCAAGACGACTTAAAATTTCTTCTAAATCATCATGTCGATCCATTGATACCCAAGAAGGAACGACGAGTCTCCTTCCACGAAGAAGTGGAAGTAAAAATGGTCCATGATATATCCATCCATTACAAGACCGACTTGTGGTACTCCTATTACGATACGAAATGCTTCAAGTACGATGCCGCATTAATGGTAAAAACACTCAAGGCCAAGAGGGTGGTAGTTACCATAGAAGATTACGCCGAGCTGCTCTATCAAGGGGATACTGCGATATTCCTAGGCCTCGAACGGCATCTCTTAGAGTCGACTGCACAAAACATCGTCTCGAGTCGACAGCGTCTCATGAGGGAGATACTGTTGGAACAAGATCGACAGGATAGTTATGGGATTAGCGATCCGGATATTTTGGCAAATATATCCGAGGTAGAGAGCGGTTGCTCGATGAAGCGGGCGAGAATAATTGGCTTGCTTCATGCTGGCAGCATATGCATTTTTTGATCTATTATGTTCCTCGTATTAGATGATTTTATCCTATTTTTGAATCAATATCGATAGAATATCGGTAGCACTGTAAAAACTGTATAGATCTACGGAAAGTAATTGTATAGTGTATAGATTATAATATGAACAAATAATGATGGATATTATACTATTCTCTCTGAGGCAAACTAACATGATATAAAACTTAGGTATCATTGTCAGAAGCTAGGAGTACATACTCTTGACGTGGATTCAGCTGAAGGGCTTTTGCTTCGTGACTTGTACTACGTCTTCTATTCAAAGTAGTTCCGCTCATCCTTGGACCAGGCACTATCTTTGAAAAGATTGAACCTCTGATTCAATGATTTCGCCCTCTCCGATAGGGACATATTATTATGCAAGCCAACACTCTGAGACATTTCGGAGTTGGGAAAGAGAGAGTAAAGGTATGTGGTATCGTACGCATCTATCCCGCGGTGACTTGTGAACAGCTAGCGAGCGATTCCAGTGACTTGTGAACTCTTGTGAATGTTGAGACAATGTTGAACACGTCAATCGTCAACGACAAACCGATAGATCAGACAACAACAGCAACACGTTATTAGGGATAATCCCTAATGTGTCGTACAAAAGATCAACATGTCGCTTACTACCATACCTACCTACATTAGATGTTTTGAGAGAGAATGATGTGAGCTAATGTGAGATCTGAGAGTCAAGAGTCAACTCTATCGAATTCACGGGATATGGGTGACAGTGGGTGACGGAGACGGTAGAGACTAAAACATTGGGGTTGGCAGATTCGTCGTAAAATCAATTCGTCACCATCGATCGCCCAGCCAAACGAAACTCCTGCCTATCTCCATTCGATATTCAAATCGACTATCACGAGACCATGCCAGCTCTCGTTGTCGAACTTTCCACCCCACACCGATGCCGAACGATCCGCATCCAAGAGACGACGCGTCTCCTTCCACGAAGAAATAGAGGTAAATCTAGACATAATATATTACAAGACCGACTTGTACGCCGGTCATGACATTAAATGCTTCAAGTACGATACCGCGTTAAGGGTGCACATAATCAAGGCCAAGAGGATGGTAGTTACCATGGAAGATTACGCCGAGCTGCTCCATCAAGGGGATACTGCGATATTCCTAGGCCTCGAACGGCATCTATTAGAGTCGACAGTCCCGACTAGTCGACAGCGTCTCATGAGGGGACTTGCGTATGTAACCAAGGAGGTGATGTATCAAGACCTAGCGTCAACGTCTCTTTCTTACTAATCAAAGAAGACGTGGAAAGCTTTTGCCCATACCGCGTGGGCAGTGGGCAATAGTTGAGGCGAGGTCATATGTTATAATTTTGATACGCCTGCACTGCCATCTACCTGCACTATTGCACAGTCCTTCCCTGGTATTGATTCAGCATTCAATTTGCACAGCTCGTTCCAGCTCCGAGCCTTGGCTTTTGCTATGACATCAAGAGTCTTAGCAGGGCAATCTATTATCTGCAACAAACGTGGTCCACATGGTCCTCTCTTCCCATCATTCTTGCAGTTTGACAAAGCATTATCGGAGGCAGCTCAAACAGAATCAAGCATGGACCTAATCTCGTCATATGCTTCATCATCCATACTCTCAGCACAAAATAAATGCGTCTCTGCTTCTCGCTACTTTCTACGATGTATTTTGGGAGATTGTGGGTGCCAGCTCTGTACACTTTCATTTTGCTCCTGCTAGTGCCAAGATGGAATCTGAATCTACTCCTGCTCCACCAACATTTAATGACGTACGTGCACGTGTTACCCAAGCTCGAGCTAAGCTACAACAAACTCAAGCTGCTTTGGGTGGAGCTCCTATGCTACAGCCGATTGCGGCTGCCTTGGCCAAGAACCCCACCATATTTGAAGCACGGAACACGACACGTTCCCATCCTACTGCACGACAGAGCCTCTCGGCCCCTTTGAAATAAATTTGGGACGCGGCATCTTCAGATGATGATATCTTTGCTGCTGGGGCTCTTAGTACCATTTGGGATCCAGCATATGATTGAGGAACGACTTGTTTTTTGGGGGATGGACAATTTGGTTTCTGTCGTTCGGGAGGTGAACATTCCTTTTAGAGTCTTCCTGTTCTACCAACCCATGCCCCTTTTGGTTTACATGACTTTTGTCTTTTTGAGTCAACTTTCGCGATTGGATTCTCCGTTCTCTCAAATGTGGGAGGGTGTCGTACTGTAGTCGTGTAACCCGGGACCGTATACACACCTAGGCAATTAAATTCCCGGTCTAGTATGCATATGCATCCCATAGATTCTCATATGCTTTGCAGTGCCTACTCATACCTCTCAGCTACAGGATTCAACAGCAGGCCATCAAGAGCCATTGCAACGCGAGCCACGACGAACATCTCTAAGCTTGTGGTATGGTGTGGTATCCAGCTAGGGGTAGGAGTACTATGCAAGCAGCTAGTCCAGCTACTCTGTATCACATATCCCAGGTGATGCATGATGTGATTCAGCTAGCAGTTTCATCATGCCATTGGGACAGCTCATTTCATGGATAAAAATATTTTTCAGAATTATCTTTACTTATTCATTGATGCTAAGGAATGAACATATTTCGATGATGCTCTATTGAACTCTGCTATGAAAAACAGTGAGAGATTGCATGAGAAGTTGCAGCAATTTCTCTTCTCTAAGTCATACTTTCCAAGCAATTTCATGTGATGGTTCACACAAATTTACTTCGAACCCAAAGGCAGTTTCATTCTCTTCAGATTTCCCTGAGATTGCCCCCAAAATACCCATGTTATTGAAGACAAGCTCCCAATCAGAACGCGAGGCCTTATTATCAACACCAGTAACTGCTGTTGCATCACTAAAAAGTCTTATTGATGCAGTAAAATCCATCCATTGGTGTATATATCTGATGACTTTTGGGGGTATGGATGAGTAAGAGAATTTATCAATAGTTGCGATGACTGCGACATTTCCGCCAAAAGTTGGGTTCAATTTCAGCAGCTCTCGTTTGTTGTTCTCCAGAGCGTTTGCAGTATCAGAGAGCATGGATACTGTGAAAGGGTCGATGGAAAATGCCGTCAACATATCAAAATTTGAAAATTTACCAAATAATGATAAGCGAGAAGGAATCTCAACAAGGCAGCGCACTAAGTTCGCACTTACGCAAATGAGTTAACTCCATGATGTTGTTTTGCCTTGACAAAAGCTCGCCCATGCCAAAAAGTAGTACGCCATCGAGCGGTTGCAGATGTTCAGGTAATGATGGACAATAAGCTAGATATCGAACTACATCCTCAAGCGAATTGACATACTTGATTTGAATTTGCCCCAGCAAAGTTGAATCCCACCCTCTTTCACCATCACCCTTCATTCCATCTTGTACACACCAAATTGGGAACTCGACCTTACCAGAATCGCCGTGAAACTTTGATCCGCCATCATTTCGACGTCTCTTCTTCTTTGACTTTTTCGGCTCTCCTGGAACTCCTGGAACGAGCAATGCTACTTTGCAACATTGGCATGCCACTGGCGATGTTTCCATTGGCGTGTGCCGGCGGCCCTCATTGTCATTGGTCTCACCGCCGCCCACATCATCTTCGCAACATCCGCGGCAAGGGATTGCTGACCCCCCCGAAACCAATGAATAAGCGGCGTCCATTACTAAGGATCGGGCCAATCCCCCACTTCCTTCGCCAGTATTATTTGTCAGATACTCCTCCTCTACCAACAACATACGCAACGAAGGCAACGAATTCTCGTTGCTTCCTCGTCCATCGGCAAAGAAATTTGCCTGGTTACCACGGAGCTTCTCGGCAACTGCCTTCGCGGAAGCAGCATGGAGGAAGCTGGTTGTCATGGTTGTCCTTCCTCTCGCTCTCTCCCTCTCTAGAGATATGGCGTCTCCTCTTTTCTTGATGATGGATGATGGGATAAATACGATACTGATAAATAATGGGGTTGTCTTTCTGCAGCTTTCTGCCCGCAAAAGAAGAGGGCATAGAAAGTACTTTTGTCCGCTCCCCCCCTCTTTAGCTTGAGCAAGTTGTTGGTAAGTACGTAGGTATCGTACCTACCTTCACCAGGGAACGAACGGGGGGGGGGGGGGGTTGCGGGTGGCGGGCGTGGCCGACCAAGAACCAAGCGACAAGCTCAACCCCGATCTGTACCCCGATTCAAGATCTTCAACCGAAGGTGAAACCGAAACGGAAGAGGAAGTGGCAATAAGCAGTAGTGGTAGAGTCACCTATTACTTGGCTATCGAGCGGTCTGAACCCACCATCAGACCAGCAACACATGAAACCAGAGCAGGCGTTGAGACTGCGGTGAGTGACTGCGGGCGGCGGTGGTGGCAACAGGTGGCAACTACGACGTGGTGGAGACTGGTGGCATTCTTTTATTCGAACAAAATGGACGCATACTAAAAATTCTCTGGGATATTCCTTTTGCTGTGGGGCGGAAGAAAAGGCAACATTATTTGTTGAAGGGATTTCCCCCCTCTTACTCTTAGCTATTGCTATTATGACCAATAATATGTTATGTTTCTCATTTAATATCGCTTTCTCTTTCGTTAGCAGATCAATGATACAGATGTATACACACAATCTAATTCAATTTGGTGAGTAACGAAACTAAATCAAGATTGGACTGTGCTCCAACTTCAGAGGAATTCCATTCTTGTATTGACAATTATATGCTCAACAACTTCAAACGATGTGTTTCACTCTTAACAACTTCACAATCAAGGTCATACAATAGCATTGTGGATTGCGAGCATAAATAAGATCACAAAAAACAGGTATATTGTAACAACAATGGCGGAAAATAATATCAGTGAATTGGAACAAAAAGCTGCTTTCCTTAAGGATCAGCTGCTACAAGTCCAGGAACAGATTGAATCCGCTAAGGAAGGAGTGAGTGACAAACCCAAACGGAAACGAAACCAAAAAAGATATTACTGCCAACATGAGGGATGTACCAAATACGCGCAAAATCGTGGTCATTGCTGGAGTCATGGCTCGACGTATGTTCGCAAGACCTGCAACCATGATGGATGCCCTAATAAAGTGTCCAGAGGTGGGTTCTGTGTGACTCATGGTGACTACGTAGCTAAGACATGCAGTGAAGGAGGATGCACTAATAAGGCGCAGACGGGTGGAGTAGTTTGTAATAAGCATGCTAGGATTAGTAAGCATGGATCAGGGCGAGAACAATGCTCCATGGAGGGATGCACCTATGGAGTGAAAAAAGGTGGCGTCTGCGGGACTCAGTAAGACACAATATTATGGATACTTCCATGATGATGTATCATTTCGTCTCATACTCCTCTTGTCTCTTGCAGTGGTGCAAAGGTAAAATGCTCAGTGGAGGGATGCACAAGAAAATCCCGGCAGAAAGGAGTCTGCATTAATCATGGAGCGACGCAACCTCGAAGGACCTGCAATTATGAAGGATGTACAAAATGGGCTCGAAAAGGCGGTGTGTGTGTAAAACACTCAAGGGTAGAGGATGATGTCCCGAAAAAGAACGCAATCCCGTCTATCGCCGATGTCGATTTCTACACTGTCTGTACTTGTTTCTCGAATACTGGGGCAGTGTGTGGAATGCATGCAAAATGATATCAGAGGGAATAGATGCCAGCAGTTAACACAGGTTAATTTTCAGCTGCGGGGCGTAAAGCTATCATAGGTGTATGGTATGCAACAATAATGCCCAATTAAGACGCCTCGGTTTATTTATGGTGTGGCTCATCAATATCCCAGAAAATGGGAACTACGAGAAGCTTGATGAGAAGAACTGCGAGTAAATTGGCAACAAAAACACACAAAGTGAGAGCAAAATCTTCCTAGTGGTGAACGAGCTTTGTGATAGTATTGCAGTAAAGGAAGGTGAAAAATACCTTCAATTTTGTGCAGCGGGTGGATGTATTCAGTTGAGGGTAGCACAACCTAAAAGGTGGGTCAAATGCCTAAATCAGAAAGTGGAAGGAGGAAAAATTTGTGGGATGAAGAAACACACCAACACTCGAAAAGGCGGTCAAATAAGATGCGCAAAGTGCAAGAAACTAGTAGCAGGAAGAAAGTGGCTTGTTCCCTGTGAGGCAGCGCACCATGATATTCATGAGAAGAGACAGACATTCATATCATATAAATGAGTAGAATTTTTTTGTCCATGACATCGGCCAAACAACCCACAAGAAACAAAGCAGGAACCCCAACCATAAAGAAGGCAATGGCGATGTCACCTGCATGCAAATAAGAGTAATGACTAATATAAATCAGTTTTCGTCAAAATTTGTGCATCTATATTGCAACACCCCAATGTGCTCCCAAACTATTCCACCAATGCATCGTGCATAAACAACATGAAGCAAACAGCAAATCAGAATGTACACAAAGTAATTTTCTTCAATCATCCCTCTCAATTTAAATCAGGAAGAACCACCACCTTGTTGGCCCTTCTTCCTCCGTAAAATCTCCTTCATCCTAACATCATGCGCCCGAATTTTTTCCCCCACCTTCCTCATCTTCTCCTCCACAATACTCTCCAGTATCATTTCCATAATGGGGAATGCCAACACGACCAACACGGCGATAACTCCCTCAAACCCTAATATCGTAAGATACCTCCAAAATCTCCCACGTAGCCATAACGATAGTAGCAGCGAGAGCACGGCGGATAGGAGCAATAGCATTCGCGGTTGAGATTCGAAGGAGTTGGAGATGAAACACGCCATGACAATGGTTTCGCCGAGCCAGAAGGTCCAACTCCATTCTAGGTAGGATGTTTCGCTGCTCCTCTCTGCTCCGTTGGATGTGCCGTTAATAGTCGCTGTTTCTGTTGTTGTTTCGAACGCAAATCGTCGTCCGCGATACATGCAAAATATACCAAATGCAATCACCAATGGGGACAGGGCATCTTTCATCGTGGATAAATTTATGGGTGCCTTGGGACCCAGTGACTTTTTGAGCGACGACCACATTCTGTAGGTTAGGAAAGCGAGCATTCCCATTGCCAGAAATGTCTGTCATGTATTGAATGATTGTTTTTTTGTTCGTGGCGGTTGTGCAGTGTGATGTTTTTGCATACAGAGATGAGAACGCATCATTTTGTATGAAATGAATGTCAGCAGATATACTATAGAATCACGATGAAAAGCATCTCTTGCTCCACAAGGAATAAAGTTCCCACACACGCACGCACGCACGCACACACAAAAATGACACCCTCCAATGTGCAATGACAACGTACCAGAATAGTATATCTCGATACCACAACGGAAACAACCCCCATCAACCCCGTTCGTACAACCACCTGCAATATCGCCGCCAATGTAGCACTTGCCAAATGTCCCATGACAGTCTCCGTCTTACTACTATTATTCCCATCAGCTCCATTCCCATTCCCAGAAGAATGATCCTCCCCCCTCCCATTATCCGCAGTCTCGTCTCCATTCTCGGTAGCACGAGTATTGTCGCCATTACGGTCATCGTGATGATCCGCATCCTCGGCATCATCCTCGAGATCCAACCCCACCAAATCGTACTCCCTCCGTAACTTGGGACTGGATAGCACGACCTTGGCACGGTTCAGCATGCGGAACGTCTCGGCATCGCCAGTCTTGCGATCGGGATGGTGTTTGAGCGATAGACGACGATAATTCTTTTTTACTTTTTCCAAATCAATCGTATCGGCGGCGGTGGTGGTGCCGTCGTTGTCGCCGCCACCACCGGCGGCCATGGCGGCTTGATATTTAGGACCGTGTACGCCGGGATGTTCGGTGGGTTTGGGTATGGCAAGGTAGTTGTAGTAGCCGTCGGGCGATAGTAGGATTTGAAGTGCCTCCTCGGTGGGGAGGGCCGTGACTGGGGTGGGTGGGGAGGAAGAGGAGGATGCCGTGGTGGACACGCTGGCGGTGGAGGATGCCGTGGATTCCGAGCGGGGCATTGACATTATTATGAGATCTCTCTTATCGGTAATCTATTATCTTTCTGAGTAGTAGTGTTTGTCGAATGTGTGGATGGCAACCGAGCTATCAGCTTGATCCGTCGGCGGGGGGGGCGGATACTCTCTAAATTAGGAGGGCATAAACGTCGCTCCCCCAAATTTGTTTTTCGCTAGCCTTTACAACTATGTCTGACTTTTACGGAAATAGTTAGTTTGCCCCGCTGCCCGCTAAATCAACAACCAGTTGCCAACGGGACAACACCACAACTTCCCTTTACAATACAATACGATACTAAAATCTCCAACGACCCCGCCGCCCTACGTGTAATACAAATCCAAGACGAGAGGACTTCTCTTCATTCCAAACAGCGGGGCTCACAACTGGCGGCGGCATCACTCAAAACGCCCTCCATAGCAGCTTCATCGTCCTTGCACATTATTATAATTATAATACTGAATAAAAAATGACGGAGACAATGGAAATGGACACGGATCCGCCCGTCGCTGACGTAATGGCCGATGATGATCCATCATCATTGTCATTTGGCTTTTTATCATCGTTGCCAGAACCTCTTTGTGGGTATGCAATCAAGGCTTTTGCTCCTCCCTCCAATAATGAGAATGCTGCTTCTTCGCCAACAATAGCAACAGCTACAAATAATGATACTACAAAGATCACTACTACAACCTCCAATGAGCTGTTGGACGAATTTGAAATATCCACACGCTCCCACCTACTCGAATTGGTGGAACAATTATTAGTGACATGTCAAGCAGAAGAAGAAGAAGAAGACGATCAAAAAAATCAAAAATCCTCCAAATCGAAAGCCATTGAAACATTACTTCAATATCTGAAGAATGTCACACTACTATGTCTGCACGTGGTACAACATCACTCCACATCCACCACCACCAATACTACTACCACCAATCCTCCAAACAGAGAGCACTATACCCATCTATCCACAACCTTTCCCATCAAAAAACTGCCCTTCCTCCTCCTAGAAGACACCCTAGACTCCCTCCCCCTAACCCACATTCAAACCCTCTGGTCTTCCCCCGCCTACCCCACGTTAATCATCTCCCACCTACTCACCCGCGAACTGCTATGCTCCCCCTCCCTCTTCGTACCCGCCTCCAAATTCGTCCTGCTCCGCATCGCCAATAAATTGCTAAAATTGCTGAGCAATCGCGATGTGGATTCCGAGTTTTGCGGGAGCTTAATGATGATGATGGCGAGCGTGTTTCCGCTGGGGGAACGGAGTGCGGTGAACGTGCTGGGGAGTTTTAATGTGGAGAACGAGGTTGTTTGCGAGGGTAGCATGGAGTTTGATGGCAAGGGTGCCATGTTGGGAGAAGAAACACGGAGGAGGGGGGGAACGGCGAGTCGAAACGCGGCACTATTGGATACGAATTCTACAAGACAGTCTTTACCGATCCGCAGGGTACCATCTTGGCATCGCGGGGAGGATTGAGTTTCGTGAAGGATGTCGCATCGATACTGGCGGCGTTGGAGAGCACGCCGGTTGCCACCGAATCCTCATCATGGAACGCAGCATCTCCATCGGACGACACGCCATCCTCCAACAACAACAATGTCGTACATCATCACAAATACCTCACCTCCAGCCAGCTCCTCCACCTCCAGCTAAAAGACTCCCAACTCCGCATCCACTTCCTAACCCAACTCCTAATCATACTCTCCTACCTCGCCTCCTCCCCCACCGTATCGCTCCCCACTGGAATTCAATCCACGCCAGGGAGCGATACCTCCAAACTTGCGGCGCAAATCAAGACCACGCAATGGAAGCAATTGGCTCAAATTCAGAAGAGGACCATGTTGTTATTGAGGGAACAACAGCCGAAGGGGGAGGGCATGTGGAGGTGTCTGGCGTGGGTGTTGAATGAAGGAGAGGGAGAGTATATGGAGGGGGTGGAAGAGGAATAAGTGTCTGCCGAGCTTGGATAAGGTGGGAGCTTCTACTGTTGTTGGCGGAAGTGGAAGTGGTGCGAGGACCGTGAGCGGGAGCGACGTGGCCAAGGTGTTATCGAGCGGTCCAAGGAAACGCAAGGCGGCAGAGTTGGAGAACGTCGCCAGGGGGAAGAAGGAGGGGATGCAACCACCATCTACCCTGCCTCGAATCGCCGGACAAATCGTCTCCCGAACTGCCGCCGCCTCGCTCCCGCCCGTCCTATCCGCCTTCCTAACCCCCTACGTCGAAGCGCTCGATCCCGAAAATGGCATCGAGGGGGAGTACCATCCCCGAAACGACAGTGCGTACTGCTGGCGAGCACTGCGTCTCATGGCGCGGAATCAGGAGGACGACGGTCAGCTCGGGGGGTTTGGCAAGCTGAGGAGGAGGGATGGTGACTTTGAGGGATGCGTGAGGGATATGTATCGGAGCGAGGAACGGAGTGATGAGGATGTTATTATGGACGACGATGCGGCCAGCGTGGGTACGCCAGAAGAGGAAACCGAGGCTAGAAAAGAAAAGATGGCAGAGTTTGCCAAGGCGGCGATGGAGGTGGAGGACATGTTGAATGAAGAGGAGGACGAGGTGATGACGGATGATGGCGAGGTGAAGAAGGAAGAAGAAGGTGGGAATGACGGCAAGAATGTCAGTGCTGCTAATGAGAAGGCTGTGAAAGAGGAGGAAGATGACGACGGTGGTATTACGAAAGAAAAGAAGAGTTGTAGTATTCACGATGCCGCTGCCAAGACTGTATTGTCAATGTTTAATAGTGAAGAGCCGAAGATGACGAAGACGACGGTGACGGCGGCTGTTGTTGTGAAGAAGGTGGAGCAGCCGCCGACAACAAAGCCAGTGTTGAAAACGCCCGTTATTGCTGCTGTTGTCAAGGAGGAACCAAATTCTTCTACTACGACTGCTATTGCTGATGCATCTGCTGCTGCTCCAAAGGGCGGTACTAAAACTGCTCCCACGAAAAATAAAGCGACTGAAACAACCACCAATCAGAACATTGGAAGCAATACCAAGCCTTTAGAAAAGATGGATGACGGCAACAATAACAAGAATGGCAAAAAGGCGGATGCGCAGCCGAAGAAGAATGAAAACAAAAAGGAAGAATACAACAACAACAACAAGCCATCGACAACAATGGCCTCCACATCATCGTCACGGGCAAAGTTTACGCCTCCACAAAAGTCACAACCCCAGAAGCAGAAGAATGAACCCCCCCGTGAGAATACTCATTCTCGCGGCGGAAAGTACGGCGGCGGCGGCGGCAGTAGTAGTAGAGGTAGGAATAACGATCAACATCATCCGCAGCAGCAATCATCATCGGATGGCAGGAGAGGAGATAATGCGGATAGTAGAACGAGAGGAGGGGGGGGAGGAGGAGGAGATCATCACCATGATGGTAATAGAAGGGACAACAATGATAGAAGTAGTAGTAACAGGGACAATACCAATAGCGCCGCTGCCGCCGCCGATGGCAGTGGTGGTGGCCGTAGTAGTCGAGGAGGAGGAAGTAGTAGTCGGATACAGCCTCCTCCATCTTCATCAGCGCAGAATCAGCATCAGCGTGATACTGCTAGGTCATCCCAGCAGCAGAGTAGTAGTCAACAACAACAACAACAACGGGGTGATGCAAGGCCGTCCTCTGCAGTCTCTGCAAAGGACTCTCACGGTAGTAGTGGCGGAAGAGATGGCAATAAGTCGCGTTCCTATTCTCCGCCCAACAACAATACGTCGTCTGGAAAGGGAAATGACAATGGTGGTGGTGGTAGTGGTCCTACACGTAGTTCTGGCGGCGGCGGTGGCCGAGGCAGTGGTGGAAGAGGCGGCTGGGAACCGCCTCATTGAGGCAGTACTGGTCGAGGAGGAGGAGGAGGACGTGGTGGAGGAGGAGGGGGTGGTCGTGGCGGTGGCGGCAGCAGCGGGGGTTATAATCGTGGAAGGCGTGGAAGACGATAGATATAATAGCCTAGCCTAGAGATCTTTTAGAGAGGTTGATAATACAAAATGATCCTTTCTACTTTTACAAGGATATAAAATTGGAAAATGTGAGCTGAGCATAATATTGTACTCCATTATCGACGATATATGATGTATTATGTAAAGAACAATCTATTATCTATTATAATCTAGGTCTCTGGGTTTGGTTCCATCATTCTACCAAGTCCAATTACTCGAAAACTAAAGGCTGGAACATCCATCCGTCTTCACCAATGAGGAATACAAAAGATGCTGCCTGTTCAATGATGTCCCATTCGATGAAGATGGCTGGTGCTGGTTGTAGGCCTCCTTTCTCCTTTCGCCCATGTGTGTGTGGAAAAACTGGAAAATGAAATAGTGTGATGGAAAAAAAATGTACCGTTCTGTTTTATTAATCAAAGATTCTATCTTTTACTATAATTTGCCAGAATAGAGTTTCTGCCCTCGTCTCCTTTTCTTCTTGAAACACTATCATCTACTTAGCTCAGTTGGTCGAGCACGTTGAATGGAACACTACATGGCACGCTCATGATTGATAGCAAAGGCATTGTAGTGTTTCAGGAAAATAATATCCGAGAGATCTCACATTGAAATGTTATTATTGTCACACTTCTCTATGGAGAAAACATGGGGGTAAACGAGGCACAACTGTTATAATGTTTCATCTTCATAAGCAAAATTACGAAGTCACTTATCCGATAGCTGCTTTAGAAAGCCATGGAAGTGAAGTCAAATAAGCTGCAGCAATGACCCAAACAAGAGCGATGAATTGATGGAGGAGAGGCATAGTAGGTTCAACTCTGTGAGTCGATACTCTCAGCAGTCAGCAGTGTACAGTTTTGAATCCAGATATGGGGATTTGAAACTAAACATCAACAAGTGTCACTTCGTCCCCTGCTACGCCACAAGCATCGCGGACGCTATCAATAAGCCTATCGATCTCGGAAGATTCCACCATGAACCTCAGATTGATTCTTGTCTCGTATGTCTGATTGAAATCGGGGACTTCAATATTGAATCTGTTTCTAGCGCGATGGTTGAATATTTCTCTCGTAACTGAGGCGTGCTCTGATGACAAATAACCAACACACACCCACTCTTCTCCTGTGGAAAGTGCCATTACTCTGAAGGCATTGTTTGTATCGTGCTCGTTGTCATCGTCGTACTCGAGCCGAACTTGTTTTATATGTTCTGGGCGCTGGTTCGTGTAGTGTGGCAGACCAATAACGTCGAGCTCAACAGCTAAAGCTCCCATTGAAAGTGCTTGAGTCAGCGCCTGAAGATCTGATGCGTTGTATTGGGCGAGAAAATCTCGAAAGACAAAGGTGTTTCCTTCGAACTCATCCAAATGATCTCTGCGTATGTGGATGATGTATGAAGGGCCAAATACCTTTCAGCTTCAACTTCAGTGAAAATGTACTCATCGAATGCTCTTGCAAAGTTCCCGGCTGTTCGATTGTTACCAACCATCTCTTCCGCGTAGAACTGCTCCATACGAGAAGCAGAGGCACCGAACACGCCAATTCTGGGGTTGGCATGCCCTCGTTCGTGATAACCTCGTGCCGCAAAGTATACGGCAACGGCTAATCTTCCAGTCATTGAAATGTATTGTGTTTCGATATGACTTCCGTTTTCTACATGATCAGCAACGTTAACGTTAGCTGTTCTAGAGAAAGGCTGCAATCCATTCCTTGGATCTTCCTTACTTCTCAAAGCGCGGAACATCTACCACCGCCACCTCCCATTCCTCCACCCATACCCCCCCCCCATTATGCATCTTACTCGCCAAAATCTCCTCAATCATCTGCTTCGCAAACTCCCCCCTCCTTATTCGGATGCGTAGTATTCACCGTCCGAATCATTGGATTATTCGCATCGGCCACCTGCCACCTGCGGTATCTGCACATTGGCCCCTGACTTCTCCTGAATATTACGAAGGCTGGAGTATACAACAATCAACAATGATAATGATGCCGCCGAAGGTGGCAATGCTAATAGATAGAAAGGAGGAGGAGAATGCTTTAGCATTCGACGACGACGTTGACTAGTCGAAGACGAGTTTGTTGTTAATGCTGTGAGTATATTGCTCTCAAAGTTGTTGTTTGCTTGATTGCTGGCATTTTTATTATCTTATTATATTCCACACTGCTACTAATAATGATCTCCTCGGTCCTCATCAACAGCTTTCCAGGAGGCCCCAAGTCGGTTCCAACGACGTTTTTTTGCAAAAGCAAGCCCCTTCTCGAGTTGAGCACCTGGTCGAATTTTCATCTCTGGAGGCTTAACGAAGGGGTTTGGGGAGTCGACGATGGTCTATACGGATGCAGGAGGAGGATGCGGTCGTAGTGCGCTAAGTTTCGTTGGATATCATGAACTTGGAAATATTGTGGCGGAACCCCCTATAGGCTTGATTTTGATTTCAAAAGAGGTTAGTGTTAGAGGCCAGATACGTATTGGTGGGGTAGGGGAGAGCGTAGTCGTCGGCAAGAATCTCCCATCAGTAGCCCCGTCGCTCAATTATCCTCCTCGAAAGGCGATGGCAACGACGATGGTGGCGGTGGCGGCTGGTACGACGATTACGACGACTTCGTGTCCAAACTAGACTTTGAGGGCGGAGGATGGGACAGCGGTGCCGACTCTCCATTTGAAAGCAGTTCCGATAACAACCGCGGTGGACGTGGTCGTGGTGGAGGTGGCCGTGAAGGCGGTCGAGGCCGCGGAGGCGCAAGAGGAAGAGGAGGCGGCTACGCCGGCGGTGGCAGCAACGACTACAACAGCGCCAACGGACACGATTACCAGCGCGATCCACGCGACTCATCCCAAGTCGACGAATCGTCCGTGAACAAACTTTTGGCATCGCGGTTGCATTATCGCAAGAGGAGATTGTTCGATGCCGCCGATGGCATTCGCGATGAGCTGTTGAATGTGCACGGCGTGACCGTTTGGGATAGGGATCTTACCTGGTCCACTACGGCTCCTGCTGGGAGGCCGTCTGGTGGCGGCGGTGGCGGAAGGGGCGGCGGTCGTGGGAGGGGCGGGGGTGGAGATTTTGATCGATTCGACAGCAGATCAGGTGGACGTGGAGGCAGAGAAGGCGGAAGAGGAGGCCGTGGCGGCGGACGGGGAGAAGATCGAATGAACGAGCATGGACACGATTACTCGCAGACTGGAGGGCCCATCGAGTCGACACTGACCGAGAATGAAATCAATGCAATGATCAAGCAAAGGTTGGAGTTTAAGTTCGCACGTGATTACCAGAGTGCGGATAACATTCAGGAAGAATTATCAAGTTGCGGTGTCGACGTGAATGATAAGTTCAAGGAGTGGAGAGCCGACGGCGAGCAGTGGGGCCGTTCCACTACCAGCAGAGATGGGGATGATGGGTACAGTGATTACGGTGGTCCGAAAACGCCCAAAGCGTACTATCAACGCGGACCAGGGAACGGACTGTCGGAAGGGCAAATCGAAACAATCGCATCCCTCGTGTCCGAACGATCCGCGGCCAAGTCCACCGTGGATTACATCCGCGCCGACGAAATATTGGATCGATTGCAATCCGAATTCAACGTCAACGTCGACGATAGGAGCGGCGAATGGGCACTGTTGAACGAGGAATATTTGCTCAATGTCGACAGCACGTCGTTCGTGCCCGAGGAGAAAATGCAGAGTATTATTGGGAAGAAATTGGGGGATCGGATATTGGCGCGCAAATCGCGTGACTTCAAGTTGGCGGACGATATTCGCGATGAGTTGAGGGATGCGTATGTTGTTGAGATTGATGATGGGAGTAAGGAGTGGATTGTGGTTGCTCCCGAGGGGGGGCGGTGGTCGAACGATGACGAGGATGATGTTGAAGGGGATCATGATGATGAAGAATTAGGGGGAACGGATGAGGTGATGATTAGCAATGTTGTGAGTAAACAAGAGTGGGATGATGAGGATGAAGATGATGTGGGTGGCGATGTTAGCATGGAAGGAGATGATAATGGTGTTGAGATTAGCACAATACAAGAAGAGGATGCAACTTCTCCATCATTGGATGAATCCGTCTTGTCGGGCATGACAGTCCCCGAATTGAAAGAGAGGCTACGTGAGGCGGGACTGCCAGTGAGCGGAAAGAAGAGCGAGTTGATTGAGCGTTTAATCAATGCATAGTAAATAATTACTAGAAGTGAACCAGGGTTGACCTGCAGATCAAGGGCTAGCTTTGCTGCTGTCCCAGATGTTCAGCAAGAAACTGGGCCGGCTTGGCAAAAACGTCGTCCAAATGCCCAAATGTGGTGGATTCCTCAACAACGGCGGCAGCCGCTCGTGATGCTTGGTTATCTTCTCTTCTTTCATCTCCATCGGTGCTATTGCTATTGCTATGGGCGCTATTGCTATTATTGGTGACCCTTTCATCTTCATAGGATACTTCTCTCTGTTTTCTCTTACACAAAATGGAAATTGGCGGCAGGACTTATCGCTAACAATTTAGCGAGGATCAGGCGAATAAAAACATCATTCGATTTCCAGGCAAAATCAAAGATCAAGAGATCAAAGATCCAAAAAGCAAAAATGACAATGACCGCCATAAAATCATAATGACGCGCAATGTCAAAAAAACGAGAGAAGCAAACCTGTTCATGATCTGAGCACATCATGATGATACTATTATCGTCAACGAATCGCGGCTATGAGCAAGCGGAAGCCATCTCCCACACTCTCCCATCCAACAACGCTAGCAAACCCCATGGCCCTCAATATATTCCAACCAGGCCGACCTTCCAAGGGACCTCCCTACGAATTATTTTTCTCCACGGAATGGAACGAAACCGACCTTCCTACCACCGCCTTCTTCTCCTCTATCCAACCATGGCATCACCAGCCTCCCAGCCCCCCTCCAATCAACCACAATCATCAAAATTTGACCATGTGCTCAACTCGAGAGGGGGGTAAATTATCGCCAACAGCTTCAACTTCAACTTCAGACAGCCAGCCAGCCATTCGACGCCAAAAAGAAAGCCCTCGTCAAGGCCATCAATTTCCAGTAAAAACTGCAGAATAAAAAAAAGTAAGCCAACAACAAAAATCACACTGCCACGACAATAGGACAATAGGACAGCAATGACAAACGACCGGCTCCACACATGACATCTTTCACCTCACTCGCTGCCGCTCCTTCAAAGTGACGGCAGCGGTAATAACAATAATAGCACAACGCAGCGACAGCAACAACAACGTCAACTACAATAATGAACAACAATTCAACAACATCATAATACAATACAATCACAGCTCGGGCAAGGCCCTCGCGAATACAGTTTATATAATACAGTGGTTCAGCTGCGCTGAAGAACGTATTCTTAATGGAGCAGGTGTAGAGTTTGGTCGATTGATTGAGGGGGGTCATCATCCAACACCGCCATACATATATCACCCACCGCCGTCATCGTCATCACCAACTAGAGCTCCGGCAAAGCCGTCGCTACAACACACTCAGCTGCTTGGATCGGGAGGTTACAGAGCTTGGTTGGTATGGTAAGCATTCATTTCAGTTTGAAGTTAAGATCGGGTGGGTGCCATGCTCATGGTTTATTGTTATTATTGTTGCACATAGCACATACACACCACCAACTCGCTCACGCTCGTTTGTTACTCTTACAACAAACATCGACGAAGAGGAGGCGACAGCCGACGATGAGGAGATTGACGTAGCAACCAACGGGAGCGGAGTCCGCCAGATTGAGAGTATCCCCACTACCCACTACCACCGCCGAAGGTGGTAGTGCTGGGGGGGGTACGCGGTACGCCAATGATCCAAACAGACTGTGTATCCGCGAATCCGAAGGATGAGCTCTGATTGTGTAGGTTGAGCTGCCGGCAGGCAAGGCGAGACCAGTCTGTCCATTCAACAATCAGCAACAGCGGTAGGCAATGCGTCTGCCAACTGTCGGCAACAATAATAGTGTTGGATCAATGAAGAGGAGGAGGAGAATGCTTTAGCATTCGACGACGACGTTGACGAGTCGAAGACGAGTTTGTTGTTGTTAATGCTGGGAGTATATCTCAAAGTTGTCGAAGACGAGTCTGTTGTTCATGCTGTGAGTATTGTTACTCTCAAAGTTGTTGTTTGCTTGATTGCCGTCATTTTTATTATCTTATTATATTCCACACTGCTACTAATAATAATCTCCTCGTTCCCCTCGCCAACAGCTTTCCAGGAAGCCCCAAGTCGCTTATGACGACGATTTTTTGCAAAGCAAGCCCCTTCTCGAGTTGAGCACCTGGTCGATTTTTTTCATCTTTGGAGGCTTAACAAAGGGGTTTGGGGAGACGCCGATGGTCTATATGGATGCAGGAGAAGGAGGCGGATCTAGGAAGCCAACTTTGGTTGAATTTGGTCGAGTTGAAATAATATAATATTGTAGGGTATACCCTGTGCGTGGAGGGTGTCGGGTTCAGAATGCAGCAACAACAACAACAGCAATAATAGTGGCGTATTGTACCCTGGGGAGTCTTGGTTGAGTGGAAGCAATCAACAACCATATGTGACAATCAGCAATGACAATTCAAATGCCAAATAAGAAGGACAACAAAGCGACTACCTCGACAATTCCATTCCCCTCCTCCTATCCTCCGTGTCCGATCGCTTCCTCG
>JALLAU010000163.1:0-19809 GCA_036939495.1 Thalassiosira hispida | reverse complement strand
TATCTAGGTTGCAAAAATAGTTGCAGATATTGTGGATACGGGCGTGGTCCCTAGTATTCTGAGGTATTTGCTATCTGCGCCTTTTTCTAGATTAGTTAGGTGGGTGTATCGTAACTTCTTATGATAGATTTTAGATTTCATACACGCCAATGTGTGTGATTCTACGAATAAAATGCTGCATACACTGTCATTCAATAATTTATGAATACTTCGCCGAAGTTGGTCCTGTCAACAGAGGAGTTAGTACCGGATCGCTTCACCGTTGAAAGAAAGGCTAAATATGCAGTCCCTATGTCTGTCATACATAAGTAATAGGTCGCGCTGAGGTCGCGGTTGAACTTCAAAATTTATCTGATTCACGAGTCATTGAAACCCAATGCGTTTCTAAAGGGATGAGAAGGGGGCAGATGTTAGAGGGCCTTTTGACGGGGAGTAGAGGGCTACCACAATCCGAACTCTGATTATTAGATGTTGAAGATGGTTGAATTGTTGATCGCATCCTTTTTCTGTGAGACGTCTGTCCTTCTTCTCGATACATAAGTCAGGGGGGTAACTGACTGCCCTGCAAAACCCGCCCGAATAGAAGATGTCGGTTCTCCGGAAGAGTGCATTCACGCACCGGACATCTAAAAAAACAGAGGAACCAAAACAAAGCGTACTATCTTTTTTGTTGGTTTACGCGGCGGCCAACCTACCAAACGATTTAACAAAAAAGTTTGATCCTTTGTCTCGTTCCACGGCTGAGACGGTTTGAATGAATACAGTTCAAACGATAGATCTCAGATTTAGGTAATCGAAGCAAATAGAAGTCAATAATAATCGATTTGGAGGTAAGCTAGTAAAATCAGATGAGCACAGCTAGCGTTCGTTCGCCATCGGATAAACTCTCCAACCGGCCCTTGCCCTCGGTTGCGTCGTGTCATGATGTTGTATTGTGTGCCCAATCAATCGCTGAGTCCATACACAATCTCACATTATTTTTTTGTTGTCACGTCTTCTATCGCGTTCCGCCATCGTAGCACGCTGCAGCTCATCTCGGTTTGGATAGCAGAAGTCGATATCATCGTCATCGAAAGGTAAGCTATCTCGTGTGTGATGGTCTGTACGATGATCCATACTTGCCTGGCACGGCGGCGGAGCCGTATCGGATATTAATTAGCAGTCGCGCTGCCGCTCTTGCCTCACTCTCTTTATCTCTTTCACATTTATCTATATTTTTATCTCATCCAACTCTCTCGCTCTACTCCTCGTATCGTCCACTACTCTCTCTCTTATTATATCATGGTACGCAGCGCCACACAAAAGTAATCGGGCGTTTGAACATCAAGTATCTCCCTCTCTCCCTCTCTCTTGATTGGTCGATAGCAGCTAGCATCAGCGCAATCATATCGATCTCTTTTGAAGGTAAGAGCTCTCTCGTCGAGATTTGCCATTCGTTATTCGTTGGGGATTTTTCATATTTGGGGGGCGACCAAAAAATGTGGCAAAAATGGCACGTTTGGCGCGCTCCCTCCCGCCACACTGTGATGAGAGGAATCCGAGCCTTCCAAATCTCACTGTTTGTATTCTTCTCTCTTCCTCCTCTTTCCTAGGCTTTCTCCTTTTCTCTCTACAAAAAAACTATAAATACATAGACATAGCGAGAGAACGATGAACCTTTACAATTTGGCGTGGCTACTCTGCGCCGGAGCATCCCTTCCCGTCGGCGTCATTGCCTCGAAGAAGAATGCCACCGGTGGCCCTCCCATCAACGACAACTCCAACACCGGGGGCATTGGTCCCGGCAAAGGCGGTGTACCCAAAGCCCTTTTTGGCGGAGCGTCCGACTGATGTGGCAAGCCTAAGCTACCCAAAAACGTCATGGCCCGTAACGAGAATGCGCATGCCATCAACAAGCCAAAGGATATGTTGGCCGGGGGTGGTCTGGACGAGCTGACCATCACTGTCGGAGCAAAGGGCAGAACCTCCCCTGGCGCCGGAGTTGGGAACGGCGGAGGAGGCAGCGTACAGGAGGTGGAACCCACCCTAGAAGAACTGGGCATCAATCCCAACTCCACCACCGAAGAAGGCGGGGGGCCCAATCCCACCCCTGTCGAGCTAACCGTACCCCAGGAGATTCTCATGGGCGGCGAACCAAGCGGCAAGGAGGAGGCAGCATCCTCCAGCGAGGATTGGATCTTGGCAGATCCAGACGATTCTATTGATTTCCCCGGTACTGGATTGCCTGAGGAGGAAGAGGTGGCTTCTCACAATGAGGAGTTGCTGTCCGAGGAGGAAGAAGGATTGGCCGAGGGGGAATCCACGTCTCGTGTCCTTCGTCGTGTTCACCGTTTGCGGGTACCTCTTCTGAGGCTCCGCGGTCCACCAAGATTGCAGCACTCGACAAGCAGGACCACCGCAACCTCCAACACCCAACTCAACCCGATCTGGGAACTGAGCTTGCAACGCATACCATTGGACTATTTCAACCACTCCAATGCAACATCGACGTGGGTCTCGACGAGATGACTCCTCAGGATTGTACTGCTCAATTCTCTTCCCTTGCCGGCGTCCTTTCCGGACAAGGTGTGGTCACGGTCCCCTGTGGCATATGCTACACGTACGACCTCGACGACTCTAGCCCTCACCAGATTCAAGGATTGGATATTCAAGGCAAGCTCTACGTCCCTGTTAACCACAAGTCTACATTGATAACGTCCTTTGTGTTTGTGCAAGGTATCTTGGAGATGAGCGATACCAATTCCATCTCGGAAGCCAATCGCAGTATGCGCATTGTACTGACCGGTGATAGTAACGAGGCTGGAAGCAGCGAGATTACATTCACCCCCTCCGATTCTAACTCAGGCGTAGCCCCATTTCCCGTGGGTTACAAACCCTTCCTCGTCGCCGGCGGCAAGCTCATCATCAAGGGATGGGACGGTACAAACGAAGAAGGCTCCGAGGCCGAGAGTTGGGCGGAGTTGATCGAAATGGCCGAAGGTCTCATGCCCCAGCCTACGCTCTCGACCGTACCCGGTTCAGAACAAGCCCCGCTAACGCCTCCGCAGCGTCAGATTCCCACAACTGGTGGCGACCCCGAGCAATGTCCCAGGAAGTATGTACATCATGATTTTGAGACGGAGGTTGATCATTCCGTGTGGAGCGGCGGTGATGGGAAGATTTTGCATCACGAGGATGGTGCGATTGTATTGCATAGCATGGATCACAACGGGCAAGGTTTCAAATTAGACTTCACGTGAGTTTTTGTGATCGGTAGTATCTTGGGATCTTATATACTTGGAACTGTTGAGCTCACACTATTCAACTTCTTGATGTTGTCTCTAACTTCATGACCCGTCCTATTTATTCCCTATTTTTCTTCCTCCAAGTGAAATCGTACAAGAATGTCCTCTAATCGATGAAGCGACCTACCTAGTCACCATGCGTATTAAGATCGACCTTAACGGTACTGCCCCCGGGACCAAGACACCCTGCGAGGAGGACAGTACAAATTGCCCATACCTCGGTCGTAAGGTCTTGCGGACCCCAGGATTGGGTAATAAGGAAGACGGAAAGCACATCACACAAGGTTCTATTGGCAGATATGGTGAATACTTTTGGTTTTCTAGTGCATGGGAGTGGAAGGCATCTGACGGCCGTCTTGGATCCGACGTTATTGGAAACATCTTTTGTTTGGATAATCTACCATCCGGTGCAACTGTTTACTTGGACGAGTTCATCTTTGAACTTCCAAGCGAGAAGAGTTTTGCCCCCGAAGGTAATACCTGTGCCGAGCTTGCCATTAATGGCGACGCAGAGGATAACGATGGAGGCGGATTTTCTCATTATCCATTCTACAGCTCGGATACCAGCCGCACACAGCCAATTATTCTCGAAGAAGATGATGGAGAAGGAGGCATCAACAAGTTCTATCGCAACAGACGCCGCCGTAATTACTACCATTCGCAACGATTCTATCCCAACACGGATTGTTGGGTGAAGGGATTCGTTTACACTATCAGTCTCAAGGCACGCATTGACGAATACACGCCCAGTGCTAGTCACGTTTCAAACCATCCCAACGGTATCACTACTTACATCAAGATTGTTGGACTCAAGGCTGACGGCCAAAATTGGCATCATCAGGATGTCCTGATGTCCTCCAATGCGATGATTACTTGGCCACACAGTGGCAGGAATGTAGTGGACCGCTGTTGATTGACGAAATGTTGGAGAGTTTGACTGAGGTTCGATGGGAGTTTCTTACTAGAGAGGAGGATGGATCGATTGACCATTACAACAGGGCGGTTATGGATTTGGATGATATTAGCATGGCATTTAAAAGTGGGGTGAGTTAGCGTCCATCTTTTTCTGTCTTTGCATTGATGTTTCATTGTAAATGGCCATGTCACTCACCAAATAAACGGCATGAACCTTCTCTACTTCCAAACACCCATTGCTATGTATCAACCAGCCGGCCGTGGGACTCAAGGTCTCTGGCACAGCTGCTCAACGCTGGTCCGCTGGATCTGAAATTCATATCACATCTTCCACGCTTTACTGGCGCGATTCTCAGGAGGCCAAGATCGATGAAGTCCAAAACAATGCCGATGGCAGCAAGACCCTCAAGCTCGATAAAGGCATTGATGCCGTTCTGTCTAACAAGGAAACTCCTGGCATGGGTGTCGAGGTTGCCCTGCTTACAAGGAACATCAAGATTGAAGGCTCGTCTCCCATCGATGTTTAACATAGCCACTACTGAGCATGGGAAGACCTGCTTGGCTTGGAGTGCAGATACTTCTTTTCCCTACAATCCCGATAGCTACCCTTCAAGTGGTTTGGGCAGTCATAACTCCTGTCGTAACCCGTGAGTTCATACAACCTTGACATTCATACAAAAGATCTATGCATCTTCATGGAATGACTCTCATCACACAATCACTTGTTTTTTCCTATGCCCTTGCACTCTGCTCGACAGGAACCCTGACTACTTCTCACGCGCTATGTGTTACACTACCACGAGCCGTAATTGGGAATACTGTAACGTGCCCAACTGTCACGGCGGGTACCTCCAAGTGCTCCATACACCCGGTGTATCCCAGACCATTGAGGGCGTCGAATTCGAAAACATGGGACAGGAGGGTGGAAAGAATCGTTTCCCCATTCAATTTTTATATAACGCCGACGTGTCTGGGACGTCCATCAGTCGTAATACCATCCGACGGTCCAACAATCGTTGTATTTCCATGGACGGAGTCTCAAACGCCACCATCTCTGCGAATGTCGCGCACGATACTGCCGTGCATTGTTACTACTTTGGCTTCGAGGCTCAAGATAACTTGATATTGAATAACTTGGGAAGCAAAACGAATGATAGGATTTGGACTGACGAGCAAGCTACTGGGAGCGATGATGATCGACACCGTTGTACGTTCTTTATCAGGAATCCAACCAATGAAATTGTTGGGAATATTGCAGGTGGAAGTGCTGGACGTGGGTAAGTTTCATAACTCTGTTCTTGTCTCTCCCTCCCTCTCTAATTTGTCTTCTATCATTCATATTCTTAACATTCATTTTTCTCTCATCTTGCCCATCAAATTCTCAGCTGGAACATGGATATGCACTGGAGTTTCTACGGCGAGGACTACACCTATCAGGATCACCATATTGGTTCTACCGAAAGTTTTCGCCGCCGACCCATGGGAACGTTTCGTGGCAACAAGGCGCATTCAAACTCTTGGCAAGGATTTCAATTCGCACATTTTGAGCAGTTTTTTAAGTTCAGGAATGAAGTTGATGTGCCCGTCTTCGAGGATATGTGGGCCTATAGGAATAGTCAGCAAGGCGTTTATACTTACAGTAAGCAGACGACTGTGCTATGAGATGTAGCTCCCTCTCTATTCACTTATCTCTTGCTGACAGTTTGATCTCACACACACCGTCTTGTTCTCACTCTTTTAACAGATGTAATCGCCGCCAAATGGCTCGGCGGTCATCTCTCTGATAACCAATGGGGCTTAGTCCTACGCGTAGGGGATCGTCTCCTTGTACAAGATTGGGACATTGTAGGTTCCTCCCAAATCTTCAAAGATCACACCGCATCCCGAAGCCACAAGCTATGCCCCCATGATTCTTGGAGTCATGAGGGCATAACTATGATGACTGAAATTTGGCGTCGTGGTACTTCTGATCCAAATTTGGGATTGAGGTTGAGGAATGTTAATATTAGCGGATTCGATAAGGAGAAGACGTGGTATCCTAAGTGCAAGACGACTCAAGTGAGTTCTTATAATCTTAACATTCATGCAAAAGATATGGGCATCTTACATGGAATGGCTCTCATCATACAATCACTTGCTTTCTTCCTCATTCCATACGCCCTTGTACACTACCCAACAGCCAATAACATTCTCCTCTGACAAGTACGACAGTCATTTTGATTACATTTCTTCTGTCGAGAACATCAATATCATCGACAGCTGCGGAAACAAGTTTGATGGATGCATGGCGTCTAATATGGGTGTCAAGAATTTGGTCATTACCGACATGGATGGATCTCTTGATCCATCTGGGACGAGTGGCACGGGAGGATCATTGGTCTCCGATTACCCGTGTGTAACAGGGCTGACTGGTGTTGAATGTACGAGCGTATTATCCATGTGCATGGCCTACTGTCCCGGCGCATGCTTACGCGCGTTCTCGTATAAGGTCGAGCAGTTTGGAACAGAGAACTGGACTCTTGAGGTGAGAGTATTGAATATTATTGTTGGATATGGACCATATCCTTGAGTTCTCACATTATCACCTATGCTCTGCTCTCTCTACACAGATTACAAATACCGACACCGGGGGTGTAATGAGAGTTTCTGAAAATACAATCCGAGATCTCGGCGAGCATTACTTCCAAGGCAACTTCAGTGGACGGGGACTTGACCAAGATCTCTCCCGTGGCACTCTCGTACGATGGTGGTGACTGGGAGAAGGCAGCCGGTGACATTGCCACATCGTTGCTTTATGGGCAAGAATTTGGAGACTACACTGATGGATCTCACATTACCCTACCTGCATTGGACGATGAAGATGCAAGGTACTACATAACTAGTTATTCCCGTGGAGATGTTAACGAAAGAGACAAGTTGGCTCGTTTTTTTGAAACGGCAACATTTGGAACCACATCAAATGACCTTGCGTCGTGGGATAAGGGTGATTTGACTACCGAAACCGCCAAGGAGTGGGTAAGTGAATGCAACACCACTCTTGTGGTTGATTCTTTTTTCCATGACGGACATGTATCTCTGCCAAATGAGTTGTGTCTCAACAAAAGACTATTTTGATCTTGTTGCCAAACACCAAACAGATTGTGGAGCAGATGGCCTTGCCGATGACAAGTCATCGCGAATTCTTCCGCCGTCGCACTAATCCGAGGGTAAGCGAATGCAGAAAAACACTACTCTTTTGCTTGATCCAGTTTCCTCGATGGGCATAGAATATACATTTGCCTAATGAGTCTAGGTCTAACAAAACATAATTTCGATATTGTTGCCCAACACCAAACAGCTTACACATCCAGTGGGCATTGGGCGTTCTAACCACCCGTGTGATGCCCATAGCCGCTGGAGGAAATTTGCCTTCTTGAGAAAGGATGGCGACCTTAATTGGAACAAGCAGCAGTTTGAAGCGGGTAAGGTAGTGTTGACGATATCAATATCTCTCTATGACTTGTAATGTGAACATAAAGTCTCACTCTTTATCACTCCTTTTACTTTTACCCCCCCCCCACACCCAGTGACTGGACCTGATTACATTACGATCAGGCTTAATGGCCACGTCTGTACTCAGGTGAAGAGCTTTGCTGAAGGATCATTGTACACCCTGGAGTTGAATAGAGAATATGAAATGTGCAGCCTTCCAGCTGAGTACGAAGATGGTTCGTTTTACCTCCGAGTCAACGAGACTTCTCGTGGATGTGAAGGGCTATCTAATCCATTGGTGCATTTCTACTCAGCTAGTGGTAAGCTTTATTGCCCTCACACAATGCCTGTTTACTTGTACAATATTCAACTCTCATATCTTGTTGGCTCATCTGCTCATCCATCCATCCATCCACCATCCTTTACTCTGAGCAGTGCGCCCTCCACAAGTCTTGAGCCTCCCTAGCGTTTCTTTTGGCGCCCTTCAACACATTGATGAATTACGTAGCAGAGGAGGCGAATACATCCTCATTAACGGCATAAGTGACCCTCTATGCAAGGAGATCAATGATGTCACTGAAGAACGAGACCCACAAATCTTCGGTCAAATGCCGGATGGTTCCTGGCTTCAGTTTGACCCCCGCTTGAAATTGGAGGAGAACACTATAGAAGATCCTATCCTTGATGGTGGCGGCCTCGTTGCATCACTCACAGGCGACGATACACGATGTTCTAATGCCCCACGTACCTTCCTTAATGAAGGCCACTGTATCCTCTCTGACTCTCCCAATGCATGTGGTTCAGCCGGCACGCCCAATTTGCTAATTGATTTGAATGCAGATAACATTATTTTCCTCAACAGCATTACAGGCCAGTATGTTTACGCCGTGCTTGGCTTGCCTCTTATCGATACGGATGGCTTTGAGCAGCCATCACCATGTACTCTAGGATTACGATCTCGGTGGGAAATTCTTAATGCCACGGAGTGCCCCGCCCCAACTGCCATGGAGACGGAAACGCATGCTACTCTGGTTGAGCTTTTGCTCGAAAGGGAGAATAGTGACACAAATAAGCAACTTCGTGACATTACATTTCCAATCACTGGGAGGTCTTGCGGCATTAACAACCAAACTCTTGTAGAAGCAGATATTGTCATTGGTTCGCAATGTTTCAGGAGGGTTCACCCAGAACAGTAAGAATCCAATGATCATCTTTCAGCGAGCGCAGTTTGATCAGTCTCTTTGATTTTCAATACTCACAACTGACTCCTTCCACCTCACTTGCATTCCATAGCATGTCTGTCTACGACTTTACGTACTGGACGGCGGAGAGCACCCACCCGGGCAACATGATGGCAATGACGCATGGCCATCTGAACCCTATCAAGAAATGGTATGATAACGAAACAAGCGCATTCCTAGTCTATCCAGCAGAAGGTAAGCCACGATATGAACTCCATACTCTCTTACTTGGTATTCTCGTGCGCACATCATCTCACTGCTCTTTTCATTATCTCTCATGACACGGTAGCACAACCCAACCACCCTCAGCTGGCTGCTCACCCCATTGATCGCTGGGATGCACACAGTGATAAGTTCTCCAAGCTGGGAAGATTTTATGACGCGGTCAAGTTTGTTGACTTGCCAAATGAGATTCGACTTGACGAAGTGGCGGAACACTTTGGTGCCGAGACTGAGATTGACGGCGCCGGCGCGTCGTCGTCTGTGGCTCCCCCAACGAGGTACCGAACGACCCCAGCTTTGGCCACGATTTCGACGTCACAACCGGAAGGGACACCGAGTGGGGTCTTGATCGACAGCGAGAATACACTTGGACGCAGATTGGTCTTACTGCTCAAGATCAGCTTCGTCAACGAGTTGGCTGGTTCCTTGCACAGACTCTAGTTGTTGCTCAGAACGCCATTGGTGTCCAAGGATCTCACAGCGAAGCCTTTCTCAATTATTATGACATTTTGTGAGTAGTATTGCCTTTCGTATAAGTTGAATGCCATCTGCACATCATATCTCTAACCTTTTACATCTCATACTCTCTCCATAATAATGGTTTCTCAGTACCCGACATGCCTTTGGGAATTATTTTGATGTCCTCAAAGATATAGCATACAGTCCCTTGATGGCGGAGAACTTGTCATCATTCCTCCAAAGCAAGAGCGCCGCATACGAGTGGGAGCACCGTCAGAAGGTTACATTTGCCGATGAGAACTTTGTACGTAGTTCTTGCTATGCCCCAGCGTATGCTTGATGTCCCATTGCACTAACATTTTGACATTACCATCTTTACACGATCAGGCACGTGAAATTATGCAACTGTTTTCAACCGGCTTGGAGCTGCTCGAGCTTGATGGCAGCCCTGTGCTGGACGACAACGGAAAACCTGTGTTGGCCTACACCAACGATGAGATCATGGGCTTCGCAAGGATATGGACCGGCTTCGACTATCAGCAGGGCCGTGGAAACGTTGAGGATAGCAGCTGGTCCGGCAATCGTCACGACCCGATGAAAATCCAAGCTGGCTGGCGTGACAAGTTTCCTAAGACAGTAAGTTTGGGTTTGTGATCACTACACCCATCTTCAGTTGCTATCCATGATAGACTCACATTGCTGATGTTACACCATCTCAACTACCTATCAGGACATGATGGGGGGCTACATTGGCGATGGTTTCCCCCTCTGCGTAGATTTGCCCGACAAAATGTTCTTGAGGAAGAAAGCATCTTATCGTCTCCTTGGAGGGTCACACATGCCAGAATTAATGGAAGACGCCTCAGAATTCAAGAACGATCTGACCTTGAACAAATTTGTGTTGGACGGTAGCTCACATCTCAAGACTGTTCTTTGCGACGCAGATTATGACACTGGAAACTGTGTGTGGAAAAATACTGTGACCTTGGAGGACAACTTAAATTGTACAGCATCAGAATGTGATGCTGATACCCTGCGAGTTGTCGAAGTCACTGGAGATGATACTAATCCTGTCTATTATGAATATGTGAGACTTCCGTGTGTGGAACAAGTTTTCTATGCCAACGCCAAGAAGGTCATTTATAGGGAACGAAATTCGTATTCATCCTGTGCCAATCCATTGTTGGTGAGCCATATTGAATCAATTTGATATTCTCATTTCTTTATTGTCAGCCTCTCATGCTGACTTTATTTTCCTTTATTTTCCCCGTGATAAAGCCTTACGCCTCTGAGGCATGCTGCGAGGGTTCTCATGATGTTGATGCGGAGAGAATCCCAGGTTACTTGTACGACCAAGAACGTGTCCTTTTTGCCACGGCAGGCACTCGGTGCCAGGTAAGCGTGTTTGTGCATATCACTACACGCATCTTAAGTTGCTCTGCATGATAGTCTCACACTGATGTTGTTACATCTCTTTACTATTCAGAGCAATGGCTTGTTTTCTTGTGATTTCAATCGAATGGTTAACCTTGACCGTCATAAGATTGGGTATCATTGGTCCACAGACAGTTGTGAAATCCAAGTGAAAGTGAATGATATTGGACAAGGTATGAACTAGCATGGTTGTGGTTGATAAATGATGTTGATTTTACCAATAACATATTCCTTCTTGCTATGTTTATCATAACCTCCAAAGTTGCCCTAGTCTATGAACCTGAGGTAAGAATGTTGTAATTCAAATTGTCATGCAGCTGCCCACTATTTCCCCCCACATCTCATCTCCATCCACACTATTTATTAGACATACGCGCATTTGCATCCACATGTGCGCAACGACAACAAGACCTTCTTCAAGGTATGATACATACCGTGATTCACAATATGCCGAAACCAGTCTCGCTTAATCGTTACTCTACGTCATTTCTTCCTTTTATTTAGGTTTACTGGGATGGAGATTACCCGAAGAACGACAACGAGAGGACAGATGGAAACAACTGTCTCAATGGCGCGTGTGAGACTCTTCCGACTGGCGGCTGCCTCTGTGGCACCACCATCAGTGAATCTCGCGTCTTCAGGGAAATGCCAAGCAGTGTGGATGAAGTATTATCGAAGCTCACCATTGGAGCGTATGATACCACCGCCTACGACGATGTTACCTATCAAGCAAGTACCACATCCAATAATGTTACTGCCTACTTGGCCGTCTCCACCGGAAAGTTTGATACTAAGACAGTATTTGAGGTGACAGATGAGTATGGCCGTCTCCGCCGCTTCAAAAATACCAAAGAACGAGTCCGCATTCAAGGTGCAAGCGACTACGCCTTTCGCAACGCCCCAAGCTTCATGTCAGTTCTAAACACTGAGGCCGATGCACGAGATGCTTACTATGAGACTGAAGAGGCGCTCGCCCATTACTTCTATCATGGTAACACGGCACCCTTCGTTGCATTCAGGATGATTCAACGGTTCACTACCTCCAATCCGAAGCCAAAATATGTTAAAGCTGTTGCGATGGCCTTCCGTGAAGGTACCTACGAAGGGATAGGTAGCCGTCAATATGGCGACCTTAGAGCGACAATTTCCGCTGTCTTGCTTCACCCAGAAGCTAGATCAGTCAACCTTGATGCTGATCCATTCAAGGGGAATCTTAGAGAGCCACTGCTCAGAATGATGGCCCTCATGCGTGGAATGGAGTTGGAGCAAGCTGAGGGTCAACATGTTGTCAAGGTAAGGCACACAGCAATATGTTCAAAAGAAGTGTAATCTTGTTGTATCCACTGTCGTTGTTCATCATCCTCGTATCCTTATACTCGCCAACTGTACAACACAAAAGATGGTTGATTTGGACTCTAGGATCGGTCAGATGGCCCATAGCTTCCCATCCGTCTTCTCATTTATGCTACCAGAATATTCTCCTGGAGGTCGGGGTCTAGCTGGGCTTGTGGGCCCTGAAACTATGATAATGGATATGCCTAAAGTTGGTAAGCCATCCTTTTATCCATTCTTTGTTTGCGTCTGATGCGATGCTCGCAAAATCTCTGACTGCTTAAACTCCTTTTACCTTTTTTCAATCACAAAGTGAATCTGCTCAACGGAATGTTTAGCATGGTCAAGTATGGCTTGTGTAGATGCCATGGTGGGTTTGGAACGGACTGGTCTGGTTGCACTGAAGGTGACTTCTCTCGTGCGACTGCACATCTTAGTTTCACAAGGCCATATGATGAAAATACTACATCTCTAGAAGATCAAGCTGATTCTGTTGTGAGTTCTTTAGGCAGAGTTCATATGACATTTCTGGTCCTTGATCGATTCATTTTCTATTTGCATTATTCTCAATTTCATGTTGTAAAACTTCTTTTCGTGTTCTAGGTTAACGAGCTGTCTACCATTCTCACCAGTGGAAGGCTTTGTGACGAGAACAAGCTGATCATCAAGGAAGCTTACATCGCCAAATTGAACGACACAGAAGCCTTGGACCCTGCAGGAGCAGCGCTTCGTCTTGCTCAGCAGCTATTACAATTATTTTTGAGTTGGAACAAATAGGAAACACAAAATCATGCATGAATGATCATGGAAAATTGCTTGTTGTTCAGGCACCTGTCTCTACATCTCCCAATAAGTGAGAAGTAAGTGGATATGATATCAAAAGCTGAAACGAGCGGTGGAAGACATTTTAGTCCACCATCCCGAGAACAATCATTTGACAATGAACTTCATCAAAAATGGGGATAGCACAATCTTCTTTCATCCACGAAACTCAATTCACAAAACCCATACATAGATAGCACTTGATACCTGGCGATATAGAGCATAATTCACGACCCTCTAATTTCATGATATTGAAACCAATATCACCTTAAGTTCCCCAGGAATAAGCTACAGCAGCATGAAAAATACCATCAAAGAAAATGATGTTGTGACAACCATCAAGCCATTAGCAATTTTTCTCTCATAGCCATGATTTGACAGGGGCACAGTTGGGCGGGGCGAAAAGGTTGGGGAATCGGTTGGTGATGCAGATGGCGCTGTATCGCATTCTTGTTCTGCAAGAGGAACCAGCATAACTTCCCCACCATAATACGTTCTGACAGTTATGTCAAGCTCAGTTTCATCTGCAAAGACACCGTTCACTTGTGTGCCACTTTTCATGAAACAGCCGTAAAATGCAATCACACCACGTCGTTCCACCTTCATATCTCCCGTGAATGTTCCTGCTCAGATGTGAAAAACGAAAAATAGTCAGATATTTTTTATCCTTGGAGGTAGAGCATGCTGATGTACAATAAATCGGTTCAAACAGTTAGTGCCCAATCAGGCCTCACCTGCTCGGATATGAACCTTAGCTGAATTTATGACATGTACGCTGAAACCGTTACCTTTTGTGCCAGCACCTCCGCGGAAACTTCCTCCGTAAATGATTGCTGTAGTACCAAAACCATTGACTATTTTGGAATGAGAAAACAGCTTCGACTGAGTTGATGATTAGCTGGTGACACATTCCCGATGATGAATTTGAAAGCTTACCGTGAAGAGCGTTACCCCCAACACCTCCAGGCGCATCGCCTCCAATAACACGGATATCGTCGTAAAATTCTGCATAACTGGCCGTGTCCGGGCTTGATTGTCCATTGTTCAAGTTGATAGCTTCTCCACCATCTTCATAGTCACCTTCAAGGAAAGAAGTGTCCGCATAGCTTCCATTCACATAGCCTCCCTTTCCAATGAATTTTGACGCAATTGACAACCTGTTTTATGAAAGACATCATGAGTGCAGTGTTTAGATGACCATCTCTAACATCTGTTTTTGGCATTACTCTGAAGAAAACAAAAAACTCACCGAACTGCTGGCCAATCTGTATTAAGAGGCGCCTCGATGTATCCTCCTTTCTCCAGCACTATGGTGGTTCCCTTCGTCGCCACAATAGACTCGTCGGTGAATGATGACGCATCGTTATTAATAATGTAAGTTTCGCCATTGTTATATTGAGTCACGTCACTGAACTCGATTGGAGAACCAGTGGGATTTTGCGGACTGGTGGGATATGAAGTGACCACTTGACTTATTGCAGGGGACATGGTCGGGTCTCGTACACTCATAAATGGGAAGGGGGTTGGTTTGAATGTTGGCCTTTTGGTTGTTTGGCTTTCTGCTGCTGGAGGAGTGATGTTGTCGTCGTTCCATGGAGAACTTTCTGTTATTGCTTCGATTGGCAATTCAAAGACAAGCTTGGGAACAGGAATGGTACAGAGTGAGAAATTTAACTGGGAGCGAAATCGATAAAATTCGCTAGTGACAAGAGACCATTACCTTGATGATGTTTTTGACGTTCATCTCCCTTTCCAAGCCATACAAAAATCGATTTGTGTCGATTGATGATGTGCTCGAGCATGGGTAAACATGACATCCCCGTGCAACAATGTTGGAAACTGAATCAATGAACGCATCATCTTTCATCCCACCATCAACGAACTTGTACAATTCATCTTTGTAGGACCAACCACTCGATGCCGACGCATAGTAATCTTGCACTCGATCAATCCATTCAAACATGCCTACCACGTATCTCATTTCCATTTCATCGTCCTTGCATATGGCATTCGGCTCAGTGCAAAAATCGATCAACGGATAAATTGAAGGACGATTTTCTGCCGCTGCTTGTGCCCCAAGGTGGAAGTTCAGCTGAGAGAGAAGCAACACAAGGTTTAGTTTCAAAACGTCGGCAACGATAAGTAAATCTAATAATGAACACCCGCACCTTTCCATAATTGCACTGAGAAGGATTAAATACAAAATAATTAAGAAATAAATGAGGAGGGTATGGGACAAAGAAAAAACATGAATTATTACTTACAGAGCCACGAGTGAGCAATGCTCCCCGACCCCAAAAGGAACAGCCTTCGATCTCTGTACGCCCACGTGAATTGGCGATATTACCATCCTCAATTAACTTCTGTGTGGCTTCGTCCCAGTATCCGGCCGGAGCCGACCCTGGTCTGCATTGGAAGGGAGGTGGTGGTTGTTTATCGACTAGAAATGGAGGTACTGCGGTCACGGGAACATCCGCTTTGATTTCTGCCTCCGTATCAACTTTACACGTCATGAATAATTGCCATGGCGGACTGGATACACCATCGAAGGCGAGAGGGAGAATAAAAAAGTGAACACACAAGCAACACATGCTAAGAGAGGAAAACGCAAAATCTCCATCTGATTGACACCTACCATGTTTCTTCACCGTAGTCCCTGCCATTTTGCCCACACGAATTAGAAATAGCATACTTCCCATCAACTTTGTCCAAATGAATCTCATCACAAGAGTCATACGTGATCGATTCCGCCATTGCATTGGCAAGAAAGAATGCCAAGTTTACAAGTCCTGCATTGAATCCCCGTAAGCCTTTCCGTTCATCGCCCACGAAGAAAAATCTTTGATCTCCCACTCCATAGTAGGAAGTGGTTCGCAAGGACGAGAGTAATGCTTCAAATTTGTAAGCCTGGCTGAAGTAGGAGATGCCATTCAATGCATTATTTTTCGAGATGAGAATGTTCCTTGTTTTTATTGATGGTACAAAAATAATGTAAGAGGAAGAAGCAATATTGTTGTTGTTGTCAGGGTACACCATATTAACAAGGAAAGAGCAACAATTCAATGCTCGCAACACGCCTTATATATATCCTCACTCACCCCTCAATTTTGGATCGTTTCGAATGTAGCCACCTCATGGCATGTTCAAAATCATACTTTGGCAACAATGAAGACGACGACGAAGGCAATCCCTCCAACCTATCCTGCAGATTAAATATATCATGAACCAACACCTCGAAATTCCTCCTCCGTTCCTCCATAAAGTGAATGGTCTGCATCGAGCAATGAGTTCCATCGCATCCCCGTGTCACGACACTACTCACGGCATCAATGAATCTTCTCGATTCATCCCTGTCCACCAACCCACCATCCACAAATAATTTCAACTGTGCCAAGTACTCCCACTTCGATTCATTATTCGAATAGGATTGGATACGATCGACCCAATCGAACAATCCAACGATGAACTTCAACTCTGGATACGCAATCCCATTCACTTGAGAATTGGAAGCTCCGCATATGATGGAGGGGTAGGTACAAAAATCGATCATGGGGTACCTAGAAGGACGTTTATCATTGTAGGCGGTTTGACCCAAGAAATGATTGATGCGGCCCAACCCACATGTGCCTCGTGTCATTAACGATCCACGTCCCCAGAAACAACATCCCTGAACGTCCGTCTTGCCCAATATACTGGGGTAGGCCACTCTACGTACGAATTCGACATTGTATCCATCCCAGTATCCGGAATAATCTGTTGGGTGTTGTTTGGGGGTGCAGAAGAATGGAGGGGGAGGCTGGTCGCCAATGGGTGAATTTTCATTTGAATTTTGGTTGAGATTGTAATTGTACTTTGGATGGAGTTCGGCGGTCATGTCCAAAGTTGGATCGGAGGGACATGACATGATAATGTTGTCATTCCTTTCATCATCACTCGTGCCGCTTCTAGAAAAGCATTCATCCTCTTTGTAGAGTTTGCCAAATTGACCACACGCATTGCTCATGGGAAAGTACCTGAATAATAATTACATTCAGTTCAGTTCGTAGTTTAGTGACAGCTTTGTTCAGTATCAAGTCTAAGATATATAAATAATGATGAACTCATTTCAAATTCAGGATAATATTCACAACGTACCGTCCATTCACGCCACTCAATTCACTCAGCAGACCACCACTAGATGATGATGATGATGATGATGATGTGTCAAATGCAATCCCATTAAGCTCCTCACAAGCATCAAATTGTATAGCCTCCGCCATGGCATTGGCCAGAAAGGCACACACGTTTACAATGGCATATTTGATTGCATTATTACTCGCAACAGTATCAGTATCATCATCAGTATCATCCTGGCTCAAGTAAAATGCCATGTTGGAATCCTCCTGCACAAAACTATCGTCCGCATTAATGTATCCGGGAATGTAGGGATTGGATTCAACGTGGTAGGATTGGCCGAGGATGCCATCTACGGAAATGGTGCGGAGGGATTCGAAGAAGGCGGTGTAGGTGTAGAGCCTGCTTGGACTCGTTTTCTTGTTGTTGTTGTTGTTGACTGAATCTTCATCATTATCATTACTATAACTATTAGTAGTTGTTGTTGTGGAAAAGGCATCGAAAGATTGAAATACAAAGTCTTCAATGGAACGACGACGTTTGTCGAATTCATCTTTGACGAGGAGATAGACGTTCAAGGGAGCAACTTGCATTCGCCTTCTTTGTTTTCTTTGTTGGTGTCGTTGTTGCTGTCTGCGTGGCCTCAGTGGCTGAAGCTGATAAGATTGAGATGCATTATTGTTGTCCTTATTCTCCATCTCTAGCAATGATGACGACGACGCCACAGCAACAGTAGCCACCGCCACAATAAACATTGCTATTCGACCTCCGCTGTTATGGCCGTTGCGGCGGCGGCCTCGGGGCAACAAAACGGCCGTCATGGTGGTTTGTGTGGGTGCGGCGCTGGGTTGGGTGCTAGCCGGGGGGGGGGGGGGGGTGGGGTGGGTTGGAAGGTTTTAAGTAATTACATAAAATAATCGAACACAGAATGAAGAATCACACACAAGAGACAGGGAGCATAGGGGTAGGCTTATGCAGATAGCGGGGTGGCGGGGAGCCCCGCCAAAAACGTTTTGTAAAGTTGGCGGCTGAACTAGCGCAAGCTAGTAGTGATGGCCCAAAGAGGGAGATCGATTCCAGAGGGTATGCCAATGTGTGCGTCGCCATCTATGATGAGTTCGCCACAGTCTTATCCTACTAGGATTATGATAGCCTCAAAGATTTCTTCGTAGACATGGGTTTTGTGGGCGACATCTGTGAAGCCGTCAGTGATCGGCAAGTCGAGCATTCTGGCTTATTGTCCGTCGGGGTCAGGATCAGCGATCATAGGTCCGATAGTGTCTACCCACACGTTTGGTAGGATGATCCATCTGTTGCAGTATTCGCAGATTTGTATGGTGACTATGCTGTCACTATTTGATTACCATTCAAATAACCATGTGAAATAATCCTGACAGGCTAAACGGCGCCACAAAAGGATTGGCATGAAATTTTGTTGCCTCTCTAGCAAAAGGACACAATAGCAGTAGTTCACAAGTTGAAATGGACATCACTTGTAGGGGACCTCTGGGGTATATTGACGTGTGTTACAGGGGACAAGATGCCACAAGGGTGATGTTGTATCCTTTGTTACCTCTACCAAGGCTTTAAATGTGGTGGCCCACAATATAATGAGTATGAGGAGGCCATTCTTACACCTCAATTCACCTGTGAATGCCCCAAAGACAAAGAGGGCCCTCAGATTTGACTTGAGCCAAAACTGCCACCAGTTGAAGGGGACCTCTGGAGCATATTGTCATGTGTGGCACATGACACAGTGCCATGCCAGTGTTATCACACCCTTTGATGGTTGCCCCCAGCAAGGTACCACCATCTATAGGCTGCAATTTAAGGTTAAGGCCATGCTTCCATCTCAACTCACCTGTGAATACTCCAAAGAGGGCACTTGGATTTGGCTAGAGTCGAATTACCATCATTTGTAAGGAATCTTTGAGGCATACTGACATGTGTGAGTGGTGATGAGGTGACATGATAATTCTGTCACGTCATACTTATGTTGCCTCTATCAAGGCACCACCATCTGTAGGTCTGTAATTTAATGCCATGATTTTATCTCAACTCACCTGTAAATGCTCCAAAGAGGGCACTCAGATTTGACTTGAGTCGAAACGACCATCACTTGTAAGGAACATATGGGGCATACTGACATTATGTGTGATAGGTGATAAGGTGTCATGATAGTGTTGTCACATCATTATGTTGCCTCTAGAAAGGCACCAAGAGCTGTATGCCACACTATAGTTCCATTCTCCCGCCTCAACTCACCTGTGAATGAAGACCCTCAGATTTGGCATGAACTTGAGTTGAAACGGACATCACTTGTAGGGGACCTCTGGGGTATATTGACATGTGTTACAGGGGACAAGATGCCACAAGGGTGATGTTGTATCATTTGGTTACCTCAACCAAGGCTTTAAATGTGGTGGCCCACAATATGAGTATGAGGCCATTCTTACACCTTAATTCACCTGTGAATGCCCCAAAGACAAAGAGGGCCCTCAGATTTGACTTGAGCC
>JALLAU010000162.1:0-19897 GCA_036939495.1 Thalassiosira hispida | reverse complement strand
CCGTACCAAAAAATAGGGGGCAATGACGGGTACTCAATGGGCCTTCAAGAGGGTGACATAGGACCGTATAGCACAGCACCTCACAGCACAGACATGCGGCACGCATATCGCATACAAAAACACAACAACATGCTCGTCGCGTCGCCAGTCGCCACACAATTGTCTTCCCCATTACAATCTTCATCAGGCATAGTAGTCCTCATACACAACATAATGTTTGCTGCTTCCATCCGACGTGTCGCCGTTCAGCGATTGACCACTCTCTCTTCTTCTTCGACTCGGGCGTTATCCTGCATCCGCACCGGCATTCGCCATCGTCCAGAACCTTCTTCTTCTTCCCTTTATTTTAATGGCAATATCAATATTAACACGGCAACTTCCATCTTCCGTCTTCGTCGAAAATTTTCCGTCATGGCGGATTCCGAACTCAATAAACGTCTCGATACCTTCCAGGATTTGTTTGTCGAAGCGAGACTCTGCATTGACGATGTTGTCGACTCAGCCGAAACGACTTATTTTGACGAAGACGCCGAGGCGGCGACCGAGGCAGTCAAACTAGCGATTGACGAATTCGAAGCAATTATCAAGGACGTCGAGGACGTAGATCAAAAGAATAGGGTTTTGCGGGGCAACGGGTTGAAAGTTGAGCAGCTCAAAGGAGAACTGAAAATGGCCATTCAAGGTGGGCACTAGCTATACGATACTACTTTAGTATGATATAGTATAGGTAACGGACTGATACCTTACAATGTTTTCAACGAGCCAGATCGAGGAGGGACGGACTCAACACCTTTCTAGATTATGTATACTGATCTTCTTTAATCGATGGATGGATGGATACATGCTGTGGCGGTGTGTACCATTATTTTAGTCAACAAATTAATCGAGGAACATGATTTTATGTTTTGAGTTCCGCACCCGATCGAGGCATAATGAATACTGTCCATTACTTTTGGCAATAAAGTATACAATATTAATAACAATAATCACATCCGTGGAATATTCAAAATCATACTAATTATACGCTTTACGAATACTAATTAGTACTAGTCGCAACAGGAAGAAACTTCCCAAACTCATGTCGTTTGTCAGGTTTTTGTTTGGTCGGAAGTAGTATATTAGTAGTATAATAGGGAAGATGAGCCGAAGATATTATGGGTTTACATTAGAATCAATTTTCTTTGACATGCAATATCAAACTACCAACCCGACACGCATTTCAGGAATGTTCTTCAAGAAGTACAATCATTGCTTCCCTTGAGCCATCAATATCCAATCCTTCACCTGAAGAATTTTCCGTAAAGTAACAACCCTCGTTAGGGTTAGGATGGAAGAACTTTGTTCCGTAATGCATGCTCCATGGGGGTTGAATGAATAAGAGAAGATCTTACAGATCGACAAGGCGATGGCGATGTGGGGAGATCAACTGAATCATCTGGTATAATGATTGCAACACACACTGTCACAACCTATTGGCGAATGATAATCACTTGGATTTGTGTGCATTGGTAATCTGGAAGTTGATAATATGTATTTATCCACAAATAATGGGCCACCGACATGTACTCACCCGCCATATTCTACCCACCGTCCAAACCACTCGAGAACCCAGTCAAAAATGGGAGTTACGGCCTTCAGTTACTATGTTGATGTTGGCGACTCGCCATTCCCCATTTGGCACCAAAGGACCACAAGCAAGAGGCTGGGCACAATCGACATAGACACAGTATGGAAACGTGAAACCACTTAAGCTCGAGTACTGAAGTCATTTCCCAAGAAGCAGCTACGTAAACTCATTCAAAACATCCATCAAAGCAGGCGTTTCAAAGAAACAATCTTGGTACAACATCCAGAACTCCTTAGGAGCAGGCTTATCGTGCGCATAACCACATTCTTCAAGACAACTAAGCTGACTTGACCGGAACAGCTTGGGTGCATGACCGGTTTGTAAAGGGATAACTTGTTTAATGCCAGTTATCATGCTGTCGTTCCCATAATGGTGAATCGAAAACAGGGCCTTTTCAATGCGTGCGGGTAACCCATCCATTTCAATTCCGCCATCATCGCTCTTGTCTCCTACGGATGATGAAGTAGAGACTGATCCAAGAGATTGCTTTGCCTCCTCTTCGCAAACTTCAAGACCCACTTGGCTCTGGTGACGGTACTTTGCCATCAATTTCATTTCAGATAGTAACATAATAGCCTGAAAGGAAAGATCATTGTTCATTCCATAGCCATTAATTCCAAATGGTGGAGCGTCCGGAGTATTTCCCTCTTCATCCACCACCCCCCAAAGCATTGAAGGTGCTTTACAGAAGTGGTATTTTCGCCGGCTAACATGTCCCTGGGTGCCAATTTCCTCACACCAATCTTGGATTGTTTTGCGATCTCCTCCCAAGACAACAAGTAGCAAAAGAACTCTATCTTCTATCCATCGAAACTTGCTGAAATACTCCTCCTTTACGAATTTCATCGGCATCACATAATACTTGAGTGCCTCTCTGTAATACACGTTGCCGTGTTCAATTGTATCAGACTCGTGATAACCAATCTGAACCACCAAATCGCCCATTTGAGCAGTCTCAACTGCTTTCACATACGAAATTGTCCGTTGAATGTGAGGGGAATACCCGCCCCTCACTTGTTCTTCCTCGCCGTCCTCCCACTGAGGTCCAGACCAACTTTCCTCGACTTTTCCACGTGACTTGGCAATTGACTTGCAGTTCTTTTTGTGTAATGCAAAGTGCTTCTTTTGACAGTCAACGCTGCAGTATTTGACGATCAGGCAACGTGTGCAGCGGAGGGATGCACCGGGCTGGTGGCAGATGGAGCTGCCGCAAAACGCAGTGCTGCATCCGACGCTGCCATCGACAATTTTCTTGACCCTTTCGGGCAACTCAATATGAATATCCTGTAAGAAGTTCATCATTCATTACATCCTTCCTATGGCCCTATGGCCTATCGTATGGCCTATGGCCTACGAATACGAATGGCCGCGATTATTATTTTAAGTTGGCGAGATCTTTTTGTTGGATCTTTGTGATAGACCACGTTGGAACAGTACACCAGATGAAATGGCGGGAAAGAGAAAGAGAACCCCTCTCTTGCTTGCTTTGAGACGATATCGTATTTCAATTGCATTGCAGTCTATTCTATTGCAGTTCCCCTCTCAGCATCAATATCAATATGTTCTTGATATTCAGTTTTCTATTCGCCTTTCTCTCCATCATTGTTTCAGCCACGGGTATGTCCTTCCAAACCATTGAAAAGGGACATAACTCTGGTATCGAGGACGTCCTCACTGAAGTCTACCGCACAAGGCAAGACTTCGAGGCGTTCTGGGGCAGACACGGTTCGGCCACGTACCCTCCTCCCAACGCTCCTGATCTCGACTTCGCCTCGCAAATGGTTGCGGCCGTCTTTACGGGCACCAAGAGGTCAGGCGGGTACAGCATTGAAGTCACATCTGTGGAGGAAGATGAGGAAAGTGATGAGCTCGTGGTGAACTTCATTACGGGCAAGCCGGCACCCGGCGCCATCGTCACAATGGCGCTCACTCAGCCATACCATGTAATAAGCCTGGAAGCCTCAAACAAGAATATTGTCTTCATGGGCTCGGCCAAGCCGAACCCACTCCCTAAATTCATCCTGTCCTTAACAAAGGACGGAAAATCGAACATGGATGCAATTGTGGCACAGATCGAGGCTTCGCCTGCTGTAAAGAATGTGCAGGTACTAAAATCGGTATCTATTCTCTTTGTAGACTTTGACTCTGAAAGTATAAGTGCGGATGAGGCGCGAGCATTTCTACATGGTATCAAAGGAGTAGGCAGTGTCGAAGAGGATCAATAATTAACATTGCCCACTGTGAGGATTATGGGAAATATTAATTTTTGGATGACTGAAAGAAAGTTTGGGCTATCGGCTATCAGGCTTACTCTTATTAGAATTGTAGTGGTCTACTGGTGGTCTAGGATTGCGATCGAATGTGTACACGCCATGGCCATATTGAGGGAATAGAGAGATACAATACACGCACGTAGAGAGCTTATCTACAGAAAAGGAGAGAATATTGGGAATAATCACGTATCCTGGAACCACAGTCTGGGAAGGAAATTGACACAAAATTATATTGCCAACTGAGCATACACCCATGATAATGAACGATGATAATCTGCTTTAACTATGCTTTAGTAGCGATCAATCTTGCTCCCACAGGCTTGAAAGTAATGAAATACTTCTCCTCTCCCTCTACTTCCACTTTGAAGTCATACTGCCCAAGAAGACATGCAATCACCGTCTCCACTTCCACATTTGCCAATGCCTGTCCAGCACAGTTGTGATTGCCTGCCACAAAGGGCAAAAAGGTCTCTGTCATGGATTGTGATTTGTTCTTTTCCTTCCAGCGATTAGGTTGGAATTCATTGGGGTTATCAAAGACACTTTCATCTTGGGCATAGAGTATTGAGGGCAACTGAACCATTGAGTCTTTTGGAATAACTATACCGTCGAAGACGAAGGTCTTTCCAATCTTCCTCACAGGGCCTCCTGGTGATGCGGGATGCAAGCGCATGGATTCCTTTACAAAATTTCTTAGAGGTGGAGACTTGTGCCAATCATCCTGGTGAATCAACAATGGTTGGATTCCGTGTCACCATTAGTATCATTGTTCTCCAACCTTCCTCGATATCCGTCAAGAATCTTATGTGCAAACTCAAACACGTTACGCTTTGCTAACTTTGCTCTCTGTAATTCCTGGTTGAAATACCCAAACAATTGGCGAAATGGGTTCATGCCAGCAGCCACCTTGACAAACTCTTGCGATGCAAGTAGAAATTCATGTGCCAAATAGTCTGCCTCAGTTTTGGTGGCCTTGTATTCTAGAGCAGCCTCCAATGTAATAGAGATTGTCAATCGAACCATTTCTTTGCCCACATCAAAGGATTTGTCACCTAAAGGCTCGAGAGTATTTTTCACCCAATCTTGAGTGCATTTCTTTGTCACTGCACCCATTCTCTTTACACTTTTACTTGAAAATGCAACATTGGTCGCCAGCCTCCTGTGCTTCCATCCCTCTCCTTCCATGGTGGTTACACTCGGGCCGCTTCCAATACAAGCATCAATTTCTGCATATCCGATTCTAGGCCGTGTGGTCGATGCATCTTTAAGGATGTGTGTGGCTATTTTGGCGTCGCCGATGATGATCCAGTATTTCGCTATTACCCTAGGAAATGGCAAACGAAACAGTTTGACAGGGAGTAACTGTTTTTGAAGACGAAGGAAAAACCAAGGATGCTCTCCGTTTGTTAGGGCTTTCATAGTTTTGAGCATCGTTGTTGGCGCATAGGGTGGCAGCTGCGGCGATGGTGACTGGAGAGAGCCATCTGTCTGTTTCCCTTGCTTCTTCCTAATGGTGTAGCGAGCAAGTTGGACGAGAATGGCAAATGAGGAAGCGGCAATGGCTGCCACAAAAGTTGGTGAGGGATTTTGTCGGATAACCAACATGAGAATTTACTGTTGAAATGGGTGAACAGATTATGCACTTAGATATGCCTTTTTCCTTATCTGATGCATAATGCCATAGTTAGTAGGAGATAGGAGAACACTCGGGCATTCGGCATTCGGCATTCCTATCCTGGCATGCAGCTTTCGTCCCTCGATATCATTTTGCTTGAACTTAGTTTGAACTTCTGTTGACAAAAAAAGCACAGCAGAAAAAAGTGAAGCGAGACTTCTTCGATCTTCGATTGCTTGTGGATCTTGATCTGAATCTTGGCGATTGACACCAATTTATCGCTAAAGAAAAGAGATGAGAATGAGAACTCAAAACACCCTCCTACCTCCTGCTACCTAGCTAGAGGTATCGTAGCCGTAGCTAGGAGTAGACATGTTACCTCCTTCGTCTCCACTCTCCAACAACAGATGGCAGCAGATGGAGATCACTCCCCACATGGAACATGTGAATGGTGTGATGTTGATGGACATCACATCAACATCATTGTCCCCATAAAACAATAATCACAAGTAGGAAAAAGTATCTTGAATTGAACTCAAACAAAACCATCACCTCTGATCGCCTCATAAAAATCTCTGGAACAGAACCTATCTTTACTCATCTAGTATACAAAAGAAGATCAAGACAACATGGTATCACGTCCGCCCCCAAGAAATTTTATTGAGAAGAACCAAAGGAGTGAGAAGAACAGCGCTCACAATCAGCAACAGCCGAAACCAAAATTTGTGGCACATAAGGACTGCTCGCCTACGAAGAAAACGAAGGCTAAGGTGTCCAGTAATAGGATGGGCGGGGCTCACATGGCTTGAGAGTACCACGATGATGAATTGAAAAGTGAGCGATGCTCCTCCAAATGATAGCCTGAGCTGTTGAAATGACATTGATACAATAAGATTATTCTAAGATGAGATCTTTGTCACCATTTGAGATCTTAGATCATTCCTACTATACTTCGTATCGCAGACATTCACTTTTGTTCTTATCCCGAACTAGGGCAACGGCACGGACATATTGGATCATCATTATTTTGATCCCTTCCTCGGCATAATCCATCAGTCCGAGCCGGGGCCCACACCCATGGTCTGCAGGCCTGCAGGGAACACAGCTGTCTCCATCTCCGCCAGCCAATACTGTCTGGCAACGCATGGGCCCGCTCCCCAAGCTCAAAGTCTACCTATTTCCAGCATAAACTTTGATGTTCCAACATCTCCTCCACGCATTCCATAATATTCTCGTGTTGTGCCACCGTTAGACCTCCACATGTGATTTGCCGGATTCTGATAAATCCTCTGTTTATGCGTTATTTGCAAAAGGTGGCACATCAACCCACATCACACCATTATTTGAATCTGCTCTATTTTATTACACTCACACACTCTAAAAATCATGTGAGCAGCTTTCAATTCCCAATCAAATTTCCCCTAAATTACAGACACGATCTTGGTCCATTCTTGCCAAAAGTTGTTCGAGGTGTGAGGCTCCTCATTCTCGGCAACATTTTCAAAGTCGATCTCATATTCTCCGTGTGGACCAAAACTAAGAAAGAAAACAGAGGATTGTAAAAATATTGTCAGTGGGATGATAGCCAAAGATTCACTTTCAAAAAGAGCACGAGCAAGTTTTGTGTCTCTCGGAAGAAGATCAAAGTGGGATTGACTATCAAGAGAGACGACCCTCGTAGATCACCATGATCAAAATCACTTGGATTTGGAATTGAACAACTAACTCACCTAACCTCCTCGAACATGAATGCGCCAAGCCGCGGTCTTGCTCGAAGCCTAGACACAAATGTGTGTGCAAGAACACATTCTCGGACAGTTTTGTTTTCATCCTCTGTGGCATCTGGGCGGTCCTCTCTCTCAATTCGTTCCCAGATGGCATGATGGGCAAATCGATGCAAGCTTGATACCAGGAGCGAATTGAGAACAACGCCAATAATCAACACAGCCGAAGTACCATCAATACTAGACTTAACATCAAAGCAATAATGTAGCTCATTATCCCCATCACCACCCGACCAGCCAGAAAGGATTTGATTCAGTATGCTACAGTGTTCGCCGACCATTGATTCTGCGAACGGAGAGATCTCAACTAGCGAGGCACTGAATAAATAAAATGAGATGAGAGAATAGTGAGAAAAGAATGAGAAAGAAATCCATCGTGGCAGGATGCTCTTGGTGACGAACAACTCACATGATGGCAATGACGAAAACTTCAATTGCGCTCCATGCATTCGCTACTTCTGCGAGCATAAAGACCTTTTGTTGTTGCTTCAGCCTCATCGGGACGAGGAAGAGTGCGAACATGGACAGGAGGCAGAAAAGTGGCACGACAAGAGCGAAGAAGAAGTAGCACGTTTGGATCCAGTAGATGCCGAAGCTCGATGAATCTTGAACGCTCTGCGGAATATGTTCACCTATGCTAACTAAAGAATATGATCTGACACTATCGTCTCCGAGAGCTGTGCCAGCTACGCCATTGAACTTGAAGTGAAAGCTGCGATATGAAACGGTGAGAACAATGTGACATGTCCAGTAGAAAGTACTATAAAAGAAAGACATCTAACGCACCTTTTCAGGCCGACACCAACGCAGATCAAGACAAAAGCAAGAAATAATGTGAATAGGATGGTCCTTCGAAACCGCTTTGTCAACTTCACGAGTCCCCGGGCCTGCTTATCATCAAATATGTGCTTTGAAAGTGACTCATAACGGCCAGAGTAGATTGGAATTGATGGCATCGTTGTCTTTCGGTGAAAGAACAGCATACAGTGACCACTGACGAGGGAGATGATTGTGGCAAAGAGGAACGCATAAAATCCATATTTTGGAGTCACATAAACATTCAATCCTCCAACACCCTCCACTTCGAGGTTGTAGCGGAATGCCACCATCATTAGAACCAACACGTACGCATCGATCAGAGAAAACTTGCCCAGACTATCAAGCAAATATAGAATCTTTTCGCGCCGGACGGGTGGCAGCCGTCGAGTTGAGACAATCCACGAGGCCATCATGAGGACCAGCTTCACGTATGGCCAAACTCCACTGCAAAAGAATATCAATAGCATCAACATGTACACCCCTGCTTCAGCCATTTCCTTCATTGTGCTGCCCAGTGAAAAAGAATAAATGTTGACTAGCGAAGTAAGATTGTTTCCGTTAGCTCGCGTAACTAGTAGGTCCACGGATGCCCCTATTGCCAAATTGCTCGAAAAGAAGAGGATAAAAGCCGAGGCAAGGACTGCTGGGAATCCATATTTTGCTGCTGGGTGAATTGATGGATCGTACATGAGAGATGTCGAGCTTGCAAGAGGAAATTTACGACGTGGGGTTTCAACTTCTAACTTTTCATCCATATCATCTTGATCATTCAATAAAGGTTCGCCGAGACTAGACTCTTGCTGCTCATCCAATTGCATATCGTCATCATTCTCGCCAGTTCTGGCAATCTCTTCTTGTTCGTCGTTTTTGAATCCGCGCAAAAATAACCGAGCATTGCCCGCGACAAAGGCCGATACGATCAGAAAGGTCCACAAACCGGCAAGCCCAGTCGAACGCTTAGTATCACTACTGCGGTGTGGATTTGAAGGAGTTTCACAAACGTTTGATGCTTCATTGAGTTGCATTGAAAGCGCGTTTCCCAATGCCTCCTGAAGCAGGACTGAGCCCTTAGACAACAAAGTGGAGAATATCCCAGCCAATTCAGTCGGATTTTCTGTTTGGTATTTGAAAGTACGAGGGCTACCATTTAGGTTGCTCAAATTGACGTCTATCGACACCTCCAGCATATCAATGGTCGCATTAAGCCCGTAGAAATCAAGAGTTGTTAAGGGAATGGACAAACACTGTGGATGCCTCAGTAAGTCGGTGATGGACAGATAGGGCAAATAATTCATGTCAAACTGCAGCTCGGTGCCACCCCGCAGTTTCAAGTTCTTCATATCAACGTGCACATTGATATTCCCCAGGTAACCTTGCTTGGAGTGCGATAGATTCATTCCAAACGAAAAGGATGTCGTATTGCAACCTTTTGCGTAATTTGTAGAGGAGCACAGTCCGTAGCCAAAGCTATTCATGAGATGGTAATGATCAATCTCAGGTTTGAGAAGTTCAATTTCGTAGACACTGTTTGTATTTTCCATGTGGAGATCATGCAACACAATATTCATCTCGCCAAAGCTAAAGTTCTTGAAGTGGCCAGCCAGCAATTGTTTTGTGTCAATAGCATTGTCGACACAGCCAATGAATGAGTTCACTCCCTCAATTGCTCTTTTATTGTTGACAATATCATCGAAGAACATGAGTGCCCTGCTACTGTCAAATCTAAGAGGATGTTCAGACTTGTTCTTGGGTATATCAACATTGACGCAATGCAGTGGCATCTTTTTCGCATCACCAATGAGATTTGCCAATCCATGATTAATCATATTTCTGGCTGGTGTTTGGATAATTGCTGACATCGTCTCTGTCGCAGTCGCGGGGTACTCTGACAGAAATAGCTGTAGCATATTGTTGATGAGGTCATCCATGTTGTTCTCAAGACTTGTACCGTCGTCAGCTTCATTTGCAGGGATAACTGGCGAGATATGCATGGCATTAAAGTCCATTCTACCTTGCATGTCCAGGAGTGTCACCGATGTTAGTGCCTCTATGATGCAGTTCAAGATACTGCGGTTATTGTCAAACATTGAGTATGATCCATAGATGAAGCTACCGACGGAGAGTTTGCTAAACATTTCCCGGTCAAGATTCCAAGCAGAAGAGCTCTTGAAGTTGAAATTCGACGTGCGGAAATGCAGCTCGAACGTTTCGTTTAAGGTATCTCCCTGGAAGCCGGCCCCGTTTGAAGGTCTCACTTCAAGATCAATCAACACGCTGACATTAAAGCCAGCTTCAGATGCGAGAGAAGAAGATAGTAAATTCTGGCCAGATGGGCGAAGCAGGGTTAGGTCTGTAAAGTTATTGATCCCATACACCTTCAATTTATGAGCAGTCAGAATGATATCACCGTAGCTTGGGATGCTGAACGTATGATTATGATGGAAATTGAGTACTTTCTCTGGTAGATGGATCTCTAACATTCCAACACCCTTTGTAAGTGAGTTGACGAATCCATTGATGCCCTTGAAAAAGAAGCCGCAATCCTCACAATCGGCAGTTGCCATTGACTGCCATGTGCTCAGTTTCTGTAGCAACTTGAGAATGATGCCCTCATTCAGGTGTCGTGACATGAAATCGTTCAATCCCAGCAGAACTCTTTTCAAGAAGGGCATATCCTTATCCCAACTAACAACGTCATCATTCGAGGGAAGATGCCGTTCGTTTTGTTTCGCGGGGCTGCTTGATGTAAATTGTTCCAGATTGAGAGAAACGTCCCTGTCCCCACTGAAAGATTCATCAACTGAAGTACTGTTCATGATCAAACCACCAACATACTGCCGAGCATTATGCAAACTCCTGTCCAAGATTGACTCCCCAGTCTTAATACCAGAACACAAATTTTCGTTCATCGACGTGGTCACCATCTTGGATATCACACCCGAAAACAATCCAATGACATGGGCAGATGCAGATCCTGAGAATTTGACATCATGGACAAGAAAATTGGGTTGGCAAGCTGAAAAAGTTGCCCGTGATGGGAATGGAAGGGACGCTTCTTGCAACGGTTTGGACGCGACATCCACTTGCAAGTGCAAAGATGGTCCAGCATCAGAACTACTGCTAACAGAGGCAACAATATCCCCTGACATGCCTATCCCTCCCTCATATTTTCCAGTACAACTAGCCGACATGCCCTCAAGATCGATCGTGATGGAAGGATTGGAAAAAGTAGAACCATATGACCGTTTAGACGTAGACGAGGATTTCATCGATGCCACCTGAAAGTTGGTACAGACCATATCATTCACGCTAATAGTAAAGATCTCCTCCTTGAACTGCTCATTGGGAAGGGATATTTTGGCCTTGTCTTTGTTGATGGAGGGTATATTATATTGATATTGTGATTAGAATCAATGATCAATAGACGTACACCTTTTAAAGATGGATAAAAACGAGAAAAGAGAGGTTCACTTACAAAGCCAGCACACCAGCGCCTTGTAGCGGCTCTTGGCGCCACCACCACTGCAATCAGGGGCGGATTCGACATTTTGGGGGAATGTCGCCAACAGCCCAACGACGAGTAGGATCCAACGCCAGCAATGCGCCGTCGGCTGCGGCTTCGGTGGACGAGACATCTGTTGATTTTCCGTTTTGATATAGCAATAATATCCAGAAGTTGGAATGTGGAGAAGAAATAGAGGAAGAGGGTGATTGATATTTATGCCCTCCTCGTCTTGATTGGGTACATTAGAGGTGACGAGCAAGCAAGATACGATATTGTAGTTGAGATTGCCGAACTTTCTTTTGAGAAGATCTGTTCAGGATCCATATGGGGGTTTGAACTAAAATACTTGCGTCTTCCGCGTTGTTTGAGAAGTCATATATCTACTCCCCTGGGACTTTACAGCTGAAAGCGCCATACCAGCGAGCACTTGTAAGCAGCTACGGTAAAAAGAGGTAAAAAGTACCAGGGGAGAACATTTGGGTGTCATTTTCCCATGGCGTGGGCTTAGAAAGCACCCCCTCTCTACTCTCTATCCCTCTCTCCTCTCTCCTCCTCATTCCTCGATTCCTCCAACACTGAATATAAAATAATAGAAGTGCTTATCTACATTACAACATATTATTATTACCATGACGGACACACGACCATTCCACATGAACGATCTGTTCCGCTTCAACAACGTCAACCTCGACATCCTCACGGAAACATTCAACATGCCCTTCTACCTCCAATACATGTCCCGTTGGCCCGAACTTTTCACCGTCGCCGAGGCGCCGGATAATTCCATCATGGGGTACATGCTTGGGAAAAGTGAGGGGAGTGACAATCTTTGGCATGGTCATGTCAGTGCCGTGACGGTAGCACCGTTGTATCGGAGGTTGGGGTTGGCGAAGACTTTGATGGAGGATTTGGAGAGTACGAGCAGTAATGTTTTTAATGCGTACTTTGTGGACCTATTTGTTCGATCATCGAATAGGTGAGTTAGATGAATATATTATGCGGTTTAACTACGTCTCGTTTTTGAGTTCGTTATAATATATCCAATATCAATTCATACCCAATGTAACTCCTTTCTTACGGCAACTGAACCATCACACTACTTCTGTATTCTCTATTGGAATTATCAGCTTGGCAATATCAATGTATGAAAAATTTGGCTACGTCAAATATCGGAGAGTTTTGGGGTATTACTCGGGAGATGATGCAGAGGACGCATTGGATATGCGCAAGGCACTGCCAAGGGATACGCTCAAACAAAGTGTGATACCGTTGGATAAGCCTGTTTCGCCTGAGGATCTTGAATGGTAGCGAGTGATTCCTGGGTCCTGGGGGATACTTCTTTCTGCCACAAACCCAATGCTTGAAGATGCTATTCTAATGCTTGAAGATGCTATTTCTGTTTGGGGTTGGTGAGGGGTAAAGATCACGGCAAGAGTTTATCTTACTAACATAGGTACACGGTGTTAGTAACATTATTCTTCTCTATCATGTCGTATCCCAACATCTCCTACCCTAGCCGCTCCCTACTCTTCGTTGTATCTATTTGCCGTCATACCATATAGGCCTGTGAGTTGATTCGCGTTGGAAGGCAGTGACTTCATAGTGACATGGATCACAACCACAATCAACATCCCCATTGATGGATTCATCAAACCAAAGATCAATACTCCATCCGAGATGGCTCAATGCATTTGTCTGTTTCTCGGAAGCTTGTGGTTTAATGGCATCCCAGAGGTTGCTTTCGGATCAGGTTCAACAGGCACTCTCCACAATCACCATAGCAAATTCCCGTCAGCTTTGTGCAAAGATTGCTAATAATACCAGTTAGGAGTACATTTTTGTCCGGGTGAGCATAATCATCTTCAGTCAGGTGTGTTAGATCCCAGATGGGGATCCTAAAAAGCTTCCACAAAGGGACAGCCAATGTCTTGAGTTAAACTGCTTGCACATCTAGGCTCCTAATCTCTGATGGGCTTGACAACCTCTGTAATAGCGAGAATTTGCCGCATCGTCGACCCAGCCAGGAATCGTCTTAATGAAGCTATCAACAATTATGTTGATGAATGCGCTTTTGAATCAAGTTGAAATTGAAGAAAACAATGATGGCTGTTGGATGAATATATATACGAGACATTACGTTTCATATTGTGATCAAGGACTTTGTCTCTTTCATTATTATTTGATGATAGCATTGGATAACATAAAACAGATTTCGTATTCCATATTTCTCTTCTCGATTGAGAAGAGAACGCTGTGAAGTACTAGACTAGACATTCATTTACATATTATAATAATGGGTTGGACATTCATTTACAATAGCGACATTGTAATTTTGATAATTCCATTCCATATTCTATAAAGCTCTCGTAAGCAGCGTGTGTTTCTTATAAGAATACACAGCCTACTCTATGTTGATGTACTTGCCACATATTTGATACCTGGACTCGATGGTGCCCACATAGATATTTAAGTATTGTAATTATGATGAACATAACCCTTTCATTAGCAAACAATGTATTGATTGGTGAAAGGCAGTACTTAAGATCAACTACTTCACATTGTTTCTGCACGAATAATTTACACAGCTAGCACGGACACTGGCTAAGTGGCATTCTCCTTCTCGTCATACATTTTCTTCTCCTTCAGGAACAGGAACAGGAGCAAGCACTAGAGTACCCGAAATGAAATCCTGTCTACAGCAAGGGCATGCCAAATCATAATCGAGCAACCTCTTATCACTTGGGTTCCTGGGGAAGCTCTGCCTTTTTGAACGTTTCCTCCCCAAAGACACCAGCCATGTTAGGATACAATCTTCATGAAAAACTGGTTTTCACGAAGATTGTGTGTTAGAAGAAACTGGCATGGATCAAGCAACAATAGCATAATGATGATGAATTACTCACCACGATCTTGTTTGGTTGTGTTGTTGGAAAGATTCCTTTGCTTGGATGGCAGCGTTGCCGATGTAGACGTCATGGCTTTCACAATGAACTGGATTGGTTGACATTGCCTTTGGTGCAATGACAATCCACCCGACTTCTGAATTGCCCATGGCACCCACGGCAAATGGTGGTGAGATTGAGAGGGTGGAGAATGGGCGTTTCTTGATAACATTGGTTGGCGCTGATGTCACTTTTGTTGAGGGTGTTGGTGCTTTGGTGGGAGGTTGATGTTGATGATTTCAGGTTGTTGGACAACACATGAGTTAGTCAAATACATGTTGATCATGAATTAACCATGATTTTCTTTTTCATCACTACTCACCACATTGCCCGTCATGGATGCTGATTCGCCAGTCATCTGTCGCTGTTGACGATATGAGGAGGTGGTCCACCAAACCAAATCAGTTAGTCAAGTTGATGATGATATAAATATTAAAAGGAATTTTGTATCCTAACCCACCACTTCCCCCATCATCGGTATGAGCGGTGATGAGATGATGACGAAAGCGACGTTGGCTATGGACAGAGACGGAGATTTTATGACGGAGACGAGTGATGATGGGTGGTGATTATGAGCGAGTTCATTGGCGGTGTTATCTGGGTTGATGTGATGTGATGCTTGTGAACAACCAAGACGAATACAGGGCCAGTGCCAACGATATAGGTGCTCCGAGTGATCAGAATTACAGATGTGATTGGTTCTTGGTTTGTTGTGTGGCGTTTGTTGCTGTTGCATGCGTGTGTTGCAAGTCTTGATGGTGTGTGTGTGTTCAGCCGAGGCAAATCCAACATTACTGTTGGTGATCTCACAACTTTCATGGTTTTGGCCATTGTTGGGTAAATTCAAAAATTATCCAGCTTTCTCTGAAATGGACAGAGGAACTCATATCAATCAGAAAAAAACACGAAGTTGTAATTTCCTATGCACCAACCCTTTTTGGGGAAAGGTCTGTCAGTAGATAGAAAGTACCCGGAAAATACCATACCCGGGTGGACCTGGGGCCCGATTATAGATGTAGCATCAAGAATAAGATATCTCAGCGTGTCTCAGTTCTCAGTAGAGGGTTCGTAAACATTGGTTCTACCACCAACATACCCAACTATCCTCAATCATCCTCTACCATCGTCCATCGTCCGGCTTATATAGATCCACGTAGGAATTCAGTAGATCACTCCAACCATTACCAGCATCATCCTCCCAGATCCTCCCCCACCATGATGAGCCGTCCCCTAGGCATACTCCGCAGGGCCATGATCGATATGTTGCAATGGTTCCACTGATGTGAATCTTTTCATTCTTAGGCGTTGGTGAAGGATGCTGTAGCTTTATATAATTAATTACCTAGTTTCACCTATGCTATTAATCAATTTAGTACACTGCATACTCAATCCACCACCATCACATCATCTCTGCCGATAATGTTGGGCACGATGACATTTAATGATGCCATATGTGGCTGACAATGAGGCAATAGCTTCTAAATGCATTAAACTACAATAAACTAGCTCAGTTTGATTTTAAATGGACCATAACGTGGTCCATGTTACATTAGTATAGACAAAAATGATGATGATGATCATAATCATATCAAAGTTGGTGGCAAATCCGATGGCCTTACACCGATGCAACTAAAGGGCCGGTTACATCGGCCGATAGAAGAAATGTCGACCCTATCGGACGAGTATTGACCTCGTACGGCGCCGGAGGCCGCAAAGGTAATGATTATGATGATCATAATCGCATGCAGCCAATGGGCTAGGGAACGGCCACCGGCCATAAATCAAAGACGATGGCTACAAAAAAATCACATAGCCGCAAACATACTAAAGAACAATATGCCTGATCGGCGCGACATCAAATCATCTACTCTATTTTATATTAATTTTATTCTACTAGAAGGACCTGTGCGGGTCAAAAAACCACTGCCGTCAATGAATGACTGATCGGACAGCCTTATCACGCATCTCCTACCACCAGACGATGATCAATCGGAAGCTTAGGTCTTAAGCTGTCGGCTGATCATCGCTTTGTGGCTGGGGTGCGACCCTCTCTCAGTTTCAGCCGTGTATGATGATTTTCGAGGAGAGTTACCCCAAACAAATAGAAGTTCCATGTCCCATAGGTAGTAATGTTTGCCTTTTTTCTCAGCATGATCTCACCTGATGAAGTGAAAGAAATGTCAAGCCATCTTCTGTGCTTCCATGACATTGTCTGTGATGGAGTGACGCACGAGTAAAATTGGCAGGCATCCTCGGCGGTAAAGAAGCTTGTTGTGATAATACTAGGCAGTCTAAACTCTAAACTAGTTTTACCTTCAACCCCCCTTGCTTTGTACTTGCTTCTCATGGCGCTTCTTCTATATGTGTTTGAAGGTATTCATACTTTTGAGTATCTATGATACATGACATGGTATTGATATGAGCTTTGTTCTCAATGCAAGCATCAATTTTATATGGGTAGATGGCAGCATCACCTTGATATTGCATGTTGTCAAGATCAATGATGATCATCATCATTGGCAGGACATCAACTATCATGCCATGACCATGACAACACCATCGTCGCGCCGCCTCTTCTTTTTGTTGGGGGTTGGAGGTATCTAGAGAGAGGTTTGGGAGGGAGGAGGGCATCCGTCATGGCGCTACATATTTAGCGAATAAAATGACAATGGGACATTAAATTCTTGGCGACGCTGCATAGGAACTAGATACTGTTGTAGAACAGATTGAAAAAGATTGTAGTGTTTGTATGATATAGAGGGAATAACAATGGGGGATTAGCTCAGTTGGCAGAGCGCGTGCTTAGCATGCACGAGGTCTTGGGTTCGATTCCCAAATTCTCCAGCACCCCATGGTAATGGCGCCAATGGTGTAGTGGTAACATAAATGCCTTCCAAGCATTTGCCCTGGGTTCGATTCCCGGTTGGCGCAGCCTTGTTTGGATTTTGGTTTGCAAGCAATTATGCTACTTAGTACCCGCAAACCGCATGATTGGTGTGAGGTGCCATACATACTCTGGCCTGCCTTCTTGTTTTCACTGCTCTGCACTATTTATGGGTACCAAACACGCCATGACTTCCCGTCATTGCTCAGCCCTCCTCAATGTGTTCAAAGATGCAATACATGGCGTGGTGGGTCAAGAAATTGGTGTTTCACCAAGTAAGAAGTAAGAAGTAAGAAGTAAGCTATAAGCCCTGAGAGTGGTGGACAAAATAGTACAGTCTTGAGCACGGAAGCAAATAGTACAGAAACTGTGAACAGCCAGACATAAGCAAATGTTCCAATGGTAATTACGATGGTTACACAAACATTCCTGTGGTTCACAACAAAAGCAAGGAGATAACATAATCATTATGGTTAGTATGGTCCAAAACAGCTATTGGCATTATGCAGCCCATTGTATTACTACTTCAAAAGTTGCCATCCTTCTTGTCAAATATTAGCCGACGTTGTATGGACAAGAAGAAGAAGAGAGGACCCAATCTAAGAGTGCTCTACAACATGATTTGTCTCAAAGCCAAAGGAAAAAAATGATAAAACAAAAAGCAAATAGATGAAAGGTTTTCTGCAATCGAACGCTCTACCACTGAGCTATAAGTGCTATGTGTAACAAGCACCCAACGTGAGTCGAACACGTGACCATTCGAAGATTGCTTGGAGATGCGGGGAGTCGAACCCCGGACTTTCTGCATGCAAAGCAGACGCGCTACCACTGTGCCACATCCCCGATTACCCACTGCAGCATCATCACAGCCTCACAAAACTACCCACGTCAAACAATCATTTTATTAAGACCCATCCCCAATCCTATGTGTTGCTGGATAGGCATATCTTAGATCTTACCAGCAGGAGTAGATCATACTAAGCAATGCCTGTACCCAGGGGGGAGATAGTGGTAGGTAGGGTATAGATGCCACACAGTTGTGTTTCAAAGAATGCCAGCAAAACCATCACAATAGATGGCCAGACAGCAAGGTGCCTCTGGGGAGGCAAAATGTGCATACTTCCTCCGCGACGGGGAATCGAACCCCGGTCTCCCGCGTGACAGGCGGGGATACTAGCCACTATACTATCGCGGATGTAATCTTCAGGAATTGTTGCTGCTTACACAATATTCCAATACGGGACCTTGAGAGATCTTCAGTCTCGTGATCTCTCCCAACTGAGCTATCGGAGCTTGTAGCTCTACCAATTCTTGATCAGAACTGCCCAAGACGGGACTTTACCGATAGCTCATTCCATAGATAGCACAACTGAAATCATTTTTTGGGGAAACACATTTCTCAAAATCAAACCGAACATTGATCAGACATTTTGTGAGACGCCCATCTCATGGGTTCCCCTGTTACTATTGATCTACCCAGTACTACCATTTTTGGACCCATGCACAAAGGGTGGCCTGGCTAGCTCAAGCCATCCCCCAAACCCGGGTTTCCACATCAAGGCCGGGCCCTGGGAAATTTTCCAGCCGTAAACAAACTGAAAGTGCCCCAGAAAAAGAGAATTTCGTCAAATGGATAGCCCTTGACCCCATCTTTCACTTGGGCAGAACATCAAGTCAAACGGACCCAGATTGACAGAGTTACTGTGTTTGCCGTGGCGCCACCGCCATCAGGAAAGGTGGTTCATATATGAGCTGGTAGCCACAAACAACAAAGCTGTTAGTGTGGCAAGGACTAGGACTAAAAGTTGAGCACAACCGGGCTTCATAAACACCGGAAGAAGCGCCCTTATATCAGCCATCTGCAATACAACCCACTGATCATCAATGGATATAAAATGTGTGCTGTGTTATCATTGAAAATAAGGGGCAGGGCTAGGGAGCGACGGTGGCGTGATCTGATGATGGAGACTTGCATCAATGACCAGTTGGACAAGAGCTGATGGGAGATCTGCCGGCTGTGATTTTCATTTTTGAGTGGTGCAAACAGATAACACAAAATTGGTCTTGTGACGCAAGGAAGGGTATCACATTTAGTGAATTCTTACGTATAAAAAGAGCGATCGCTATTGGCGGAGTGGCGATCAAAAGACATCTTGTGTGTGAGGGAGTATAATAGTGTGCACAGGCATGTTCTCGCTCAGTGAAATGAAGGGGGCTGCCATCCCTGCATAGGAATCAATGCATCCCCACACACATGTACGCGCCCATATTCGCGAATGGGTCTCCACAGTTGAGGGTAACAATGGGGGATTAGCTCAGTTGGCAGAGCGCGTGCTTAGCATGCACGAGGTCTTGGGTTCGATTCCCAAATTCTCCAGCACCCCATGGTAATGGCGCCAATGGTGTAGTGGTAACATAAATGCCTTCCAAGCATTTGCCCTGGGTTCG
>JALLAU010000161.1:0-19988 GCA_036939495.1 Thalassiosira hispida | reverse complement strand
CTAGTATAGCGCCGATTCAAGAATTTAAGTTTATTAATATTAGAATAGCAGCACTTACTCCTTGGCTCTCTACAAAGTTATGGAAAAAATACATGTGTATCTCTGAAAGTCCAAACAATGAATTCATCAATACTATATACTATGAAAGCTTTTGCTTTTTTATTTATTTTTTGTTGTGTATTGCCAGATACCTGTTCACTAACTAAAACCCTCAGTTTAACATCTCATCCGACTCTTCCCTCATTGCTGATTCGTTTGATTTTGTATTGGAAAATACTTACCTATATTGGTACTCCGCGCCTTTTTCTTCATTTACATACTCGGAATTCATTGTCATGTTGGCCAAAAACAAACCTACAGTCGCCCCACCGAACAAGCCTTTCCCAACTAACCAAGCTACGGTAGGTAGGTAGGTAGGTAGATATGGGATCTATCTACCTCTGCTCATCAAAATGGACAGACGCCCATGAAACAAGATAGAGTAGGTGTTTGTATGTACCATACAGACGCGCTACAAGAAACAACTCTTTTCTCCTTCACCACAAGCCCTCGATGTCAATTTGCCAGAGCTTTGCGCGTCTAGAATGTGAGGTGTTTCTTACCAACGCACTGGGCGTGTATAAAAATCTGATAAACTGAGATTTTCAAATAGGAATTAGTATTTTCTCATTTCTCGTATTTGAATTCAGTGACCCTTGGCGCGAAAATTGCAACAATTTTGGCGCGCTCTGTCTAAATTTGGGGTAAATTTTGGCGGCGGCTCATCATTGAGGGCTCAACAATGGTGGCCAGGGTGAAATAGGTAATGGTTATACAATTGCAGTGCTTGAACTCGTCCACCTACAATACACCGTCCTATTATTTTCATAGCAACCCACTTTGTTATCGTGTCAAAGGAGCAAGCCAGCAATTAATCGCAATAGCGGTCATCAATCTGAGGAGAGGAGAGTGATAGATTGTTCTTCATTACGTCATTGAAGTCTCGAGTAAGGTACCTTTGCACGATCACACGGACATTGGCATCACTTCCTATCCTCCTGATCGACCTACCAACCCCTTGCCCAACCCCGTCTTCATTACGTCGTCCGATCGTCGGGACAGCCAATATAGACCCTGTATTTTTGGCCATCACATAAAAGTCTTGCCTTGATTCCTACAACCATCGCATGGCCTCGGCGCGCCAAGAATACTCTCCCAATACCAATAGACAACAACAACAAATAATACGACAATAGAACATGAAGCTGATAACAGCAATACTCGCTCTGTCGAGCAGCACACGCGCCAATGCCCAACAAGTCATTACAGTAGAAGGAACCACGGGAGTCTCGTCACTCCCCTCCAACACCCTCCCCGCCTCCATACTCGCCCTCTCCGTCCCAGACTACTCCACCACCCAATGCGACCAATGGCTCGCCCGCGCCCAAGCCGCCGATTCCGACGGAACCGGAGGACTGTCCGCGGACGAATATCATTCCTTCCTCGTCTCCATCGAAGAACCGGCCCACGTTGCCAGCTACTTTGAAGGTTCCTCCAGCTACCTAGATTTGGATTGGTCATTCAAGATTACGCACAAGGCGCTGGCGTGTCAGTGCGTCAATCTCGGCATGGGGAACGGATGCTGCAAGGGGGATAGTGCGGAGATTCCCATTAGCGTGGTCATGGGTGCCGGTGGGGATAGTGCCGCGGCGAAGGAGTTTCGGGCGGATATTTGCAATAGCGTGGCGGCGGTGTTCGAGAAGGCTATTCCTAGTCCTGCGGCGAGTCCTGTGGCTGTGGTGGATGTTACGACTACTACGGTTGCTACTACTACTACTGAGGCGACGACTGCTGCGGCGGCGGAGGAGGCCACAACCGCGGCCGCCACGACCGAGGCTGCCGATGAGACTACCGCGGCTGCCACGACGGCTGCAGCTGCTACCGAAGCTGCAGCTGCCACGACCGCGGATGCAACCACTGCCGCTGCCACCACGGCCGCTCCAGAAACTGCCGAAGCCGCAACCACCACGCCCCCCCCTGCAGGCGGAGCCAATAAGGGAGTAGTCCTCTCCATCACCGGCAGCACCATCGACTACTCCTCCTTCGACTATTCCAAAATGTTCGACGGGGGCATTCCAGACGACATGCCCGAGTTCTCGAACGCAGTCGACGTCATGGAAAATGTCGGCGAGAATAACGTATTGGCGCACGTGATCAAGGGGTTTGGTAGTTTGGGAAATGAATTGTTGAGTGGGTTGCCGGAGGTTAGTGCTCCTGGTAAGAGGAGGGGGTTATTGAGGGGTGCTGGTTTGAAGAAGAGCGGGAGGGAGTTGAATGGATTGAGTTTGAAGCCTGTCAAGGTTACTGACGTTGGTAAGTGTTATATATTATGTTGGAAAAGGTCTTGATTCATAAGAGGGATTGCATCATGTATAATCCTTTCTCTAACACTTCTTTGTTCCCTCTCTCTCCACCATCTCGACCATTTGTCTCTGAACATCCAAACCTTCAGCCTGTCCCACCGGCCTAGAATACGCCCCCATGGACACCTTCTGCCTCAACTTTGCCATTGAATTCGCAAACGACAATGGCGCATTGAGCGAAGACCAAGTCATCACTTTCTCCAACCAGCTCCAGAATGCCATCGACATGGAGGGCAGTCTCTACGACATTATCCTGCGCGACTACCCCGACACCAACATTACCGGATTGGGAAGTCCAGGAAAGGGTATCGATTACACTGCCACGAATGCCAATCGTGCTAACGCCGAAACCGTGTCGTCCCTCAACGAACCCGCCGAGGACGAGGGTGGGTCGCTAGGCACTGCTGCCATTATATTCATCATACTGGCGGTAATGTTCGTACCCATTGCCATTGTGGCCATGTACTCGCGATACAAAAAGGTTCAGAACGAAGAGCGTTTGCAGAGGTTGGAGGAGTATGATGCTAGTCGCCATAGCAAGAATCATACCAATGACCTCGAGGCCGGACCTGCTGAGGAGATTACCACGTCGAGGTCTGCTAATGGATATTTGCCCGCTGTTGTTTCGGAAGGGGATGATGAGGATTCGATTTGGAGCGAGAACGAGGATGGTACACCCAAGCCCACGAGTGGGGCTGGGTCTAGTTTGGCTGCCATGGGCGCTGCTGGATTGGGAGCGAGCATGGTCAATCGAAACACTGAGTGAGTATATACTAGTTACCTTTGGAATTATTTCTTGTGTGAGACATACATGTCATGTGTGCACCTCTAGAGATTACGAAGCTCACTTGTCAGCAACGTCATTTTCCCCATCAATTCTCTTTGTACCATCAGTGATATGAGTGATGACGCCATCCGCACCGAGGTCGAACAACTCGTCAAGGAAACCGACGCACCCAAGTCTGCCGATGAGCTCTTGACGGCCTACGCCGGCCGTGAAGGAGAACTCGTCACACACCTACGCAAGATGAAGGTCAAAAAAGACAAGGACGCTGATGTCCGCGCCGAGGTCCAAAAGCTCGCCAAGGAAACGAATGCTCCCAAGTCTGCCGATGACATGCTCGCCTCGTACAAGGGCCGCGAGGAGGAATTATTGAAGAATTTGCGAAAGATGAAGGCTCGTCAACAAACTCACGAGGAGAAGGCTGCCATTCGCACTGAGGTCGAACAGCTCGTCGAGGTAACGAACACTCCCAAGTCCGCCGATGAATTACTCGAAACGTACGAAGGACGAGAGGATGTACTGATTAGCAACCTCAAGAAGATGAAGGCCAAGCAAGATGGAGATGCCGGCACCATTGCCGAAATCCGAACCCTCGCCGAGGAAACGAACGCCCCGAAATCCGCCGATGAAATGCTCGCATCCTACGCCGGACGCGAGGACGAGCTGTTGAAGAACCTCAGGAAGATGAAGAAGAAGATGGACAAGGATGCCGAAGAAACGGATGCTCCCAAGGGTGTCGATGAGATGCTTGCGGCGAAAATGAAGGCCAAGCGGGAAATCGCAGGTGATAAGGCTGCCGTCAAGGCCGAGGTCGAACAGCTCGTGAAGGATACTAACTCGCCCAAGACTGCCGACGAGTTATTGGCCATGTACGAGGGACGGGAGACAGAGTTGGTGAAGAATTTGCAGAGGATGAAGACCAAGCAGGCCGATGAGAAGAAGGAAGATGAAGGTTTGGCTGCCATCCGTGCCGAGGTTGCCACCCTGGCGGCGGAAACGAACGCACCCAAGAGTGCTGACGATATGCTCGCATCGTACAAGGGACGGGAAGAGGAATTATTGAAGAATCTCCGAAAGATGAAGACGAAGCAGGACAAGGCCGCGGCCAAGGCATCGGCGAATGCAGACGATGTGCTGACAGCTGCCCAGGAGGCCGAGTTGACGGCAGCCAGTGAGAAGGCAGCGATTGTGGCCGAGGTTACCGCGCTCGTGGATGCCGTCACCCCGGGAAAGAGTGCCGAGGAGATGCTCAACGCGTACGAGGGCAAGGAGGAGGACTTATTGAAGAATTTGAGGAAGATGAAGGCCAAGCAGGATAAGGCTGCTGTTAAGGCATCTGCTGCTGCAGCCCCGGCTCCCGCAGCAGCTCCTGCTGCGCCTGAGGCGTCGGCGGCGATGAAGGCCGAGGTGGCAGCGCTCGTGGAGAAGACGAAGCCGGGCAAGAGTGCCGAGGATTTATTGCTGGCGTACAAGGGTAGAGAAGATGAATTGATTGCTCATTTGAAGAAATTGAAGACGTCCAAACGTGATGTGTAAGATTGGCAGTAAATTGATCTACTCTTCAACTTACGTGATTCCAAATGATGTCTCGGTCTCTTGAATGGAAAACTGTGAAGATGTGTCATGCGATAGAATATTTATTGTTTTAGAGATTTAGCTGTATACCGGACAAAGGGGTGTTCAATACAAATCAGGGGTAATTGTACAGGGAAAAAGTTTACTGTCAAGAACAAAAGCCTTATATTTATTCTTTGTATTGCTCAATTTTGCTCCACCTCATCTCGTGGAAAAGGGGTAGAAGTAGTTTATTGTAAGGAGTATTTGGGGTGATCTATCTACTTCAAAGCCAGAGCAAGATCACCTTACACCTGTCTAAATACCACCTTCATTTCTGCCTTTGCTGATAGATGAGCAATAACTCATCAGCACTTCCAAGATCTCCCAAGATTTTTTCGTTCTATCGATGAGAGGCTCAGCCAAAGCTATGTAAAGAGTGATCATACCCCCCTACCTGCCTTCTTTGCCGCGGTTTCGGATTTCGGACATAAAGACTTCAGGTCTTGTATCGCCGTTTTGAATTCCCCAGTAAGAAGTGGACTATTCAAGCGATTATCAGCGAAATCAACTATCGCGAAACCCAAATTTTCACTTCTTGCTGCTCTTCTTGTGTGCCGTTCTTGCTTTTCTGATTTTTGCAGTCTTTAGTCTTTTGCACTCCTCGACCTCCTCAACGACACGCGGCGACCATGGCGTTTGTTGGACACCGATACATTATGTAACATCTTTGAAGCATTGCAATTAAAGGTCATCAATTCATAATACAAGACACATTCGACTCGGTCATCTATTCGACCGTATCTTACACTGACAAGATAGAGCTTTCAGCAAGACAAAGAGCCATGGTGGCATCGGAATTTCTTGAGGAGCCGCTGCTATCCTCGTCTGGTCCCGGCATATCGGGACCACGCATATTGGATAGAGATGGCACATTCTCCCAATCCAGAGGACGGTGGAGCGTTTCGAACACTGTTTCCAGATCGCAGGCTACTGGATCGACACGGCAGCGTCGCCCCATCGCTGCCTCTGCAACTTCAAGTGCGAATGTGACAACTCCTACTGCTGCGGCTACTGTGGGGGGTGGCACAGTGCCCTACGGAGTGGCATCCTCCCTGCCCAGACGTCCTCCCAGCCCCCCTCCTTCGTTCTGGGATCGATTATGCTGTCGATATAATGGTATCACGTGTTGCAATGGTGATGGTCATTCAGCCCTCACCCCGAGAAGGTGTTGGGATGATTGGTTTCGTAAGTGTTTCTTTATGTCATTTTAATCAGCTTTAGTGATTGATTCATCTCACCAATTTAATGATAACAACTTTTGCATCATTCAGACACACTTTCATATACACCCACTTGTTTATTAATGCTGGGAGTATTCGCCGCATACTTCGTCACCATCGTTATATTCGCTGGGTTGTATCTGACTGTGAATAAAGCGGGTGTGTACTATGGAGATGATGGTACTAATGGAGCGAATAATTTGGTACTGGAGAGCATTAACACTGCAGAAAGTGATTTGTCACTGGAAGCTGGAGCTGGAGGAGATGGCGTGGATGTGGCTTCGTTTTGCGGAATGGATATTAACAATCATATGGAGGGTGAGTGCTTGTATTTGTACATGGCAGATTTGTATTAGATACTCTCTCCAATTCCTCATCGCTCACATGTCTTTCATTTTTCTATCTGCTGCAGCTCTTTACTTTTCGCTCTCCACTATGGCAACAATTGGATATGGAACATCTGACTATTACTTTGGCGAGTGCTGGACACCCTTCATCCTAGTGCTCCTTCAAGTCTTTTCAGCCATTGTTTTCTCCTCTCTTGCTATCGGTTTGTTGTTTCAACGAATGTCAAGGGGACAAAAGCGTGGACGTACTATTGTTTTTAGTGATGTTGCTGTGATTCGGAAAGTGAGGGGGGGGTGAGTTTTCTCAGTTCAATTGCATATAATATTTGCTCCACTTAGTTCGCAATCCTCATAAACTCTTGCGTGTGTTTAATGCTTGTACACAGATGGTATTGGATGTTTCGAGTGGCAGAGTTGAGGAAACGACACATTATTGGGGCCAAGGTTCGAGTGTTTTGTGTGAGGCACGAGCGATGTCCTGTGGCCATGACTGGGGGAGAAGGAGCAGCTGAGAGTGGGGGAAATAATGTAATTGAGCTAGAAACTGCCCATTTCGTATCCCATCCACTCCCCATGTTGAATGGCAGTCAATCTACTACAACAAGCAGCAGTTCTCCGGCTTCATCCGCTGATACGAACGAAGGAGAGCCAAATTCTGGATGCTCTTTCGAACAATGTATTCTCATGGGACTGCCCCACGTCGTCGTTCATCGCATGGATTCATTGAGTCCGATGGTACCCCCACGTCCTGTCTGGTATGATGAGGGGGGAGTCCCACACGGCCCATCTGTTGTTTCTTTGCCAACGGTGTCAGAGGCGCCCACAGAGAGCACAAGTAGAGAAAGTGCGACAGGAGAGGATACGGCACCTTCCAGTCTTCTGATGGAAGAGGGGCAAAGTGCGCCATCCTCCTTGCTACAGCCTGCCAAGAGCAGCGGAAACAATGTGAGTCAACCAACACAAGACGAAATTACCCATTTCCTCCAAGACCGTCAAGCCGAGATCATCTGCTTTCTCGAGGGGACATGTGAAGTCACAGGAATGGCATTGCAGGCACGTCATTCCTACCGAATGGAGGATATTGCATTTCATCACACATTTGCCCCTTGTGTCTTTCCAGGAGATTCTTTGCCGAGTAAAAGCAAGTGGTGGAAACCCTTTGCAAAAAATAAAGCCAAGGTGGACCATGATCCGAAACCTCAGCTTGGCAGAAGTGATGAAGTGTACAACTTTCAAGGCAATAATGCACTCGAAATTGATTTTTGTCAATTTCACGATTTGATGCCTGCGCCATATGATTCCATGTCATGTCCATACATCCCTTCCTCTTCTCTGAGGAAGCGATGAGGTGCTATAGATAGGTAAGACTTGGTTATAATATGTTATATTGAGTATAAAATAGTGTTTTATACGTAACAAGGGAGAGATGAGGTGCCATAGATAGGAAAAGACTTGGTGGAATGTGATGGATAATAGATTAAGAACATATCAGAAATTTATTAGTAATTAGTACCAAATCGGCTTGACTAGGTCACTTGAATCTGAGTTTGTTTTAGTCTACAATACTGTTTTACTATATTTCTCCAGGAGAATACCTTCTGAAAACCGCAGACCCTATCTTGATATTGGTGTCGATATTAACTCTGACGAAGGACGGACCTTCACGAAGTCCAATATCGCCACGAATGTCTCTTGACAGAATGGGCCTAATTATAACCAATTCGACTTGGGTGACTTAATTCATTTCTTTCCGTTCCACTCTGGAATGTCACCATTTCTCTCTTACTTACTTAACCTGTAAGAAAACCCGCAATCTCTCAAACTTATTTCTCTGCACAATCCAATCTTTGTGGTAACTTGGCACTACCTATCATCCATTCCCCCCATCAACGTCACATGTCTATCCCCACGCAGGACCGTACTCTCCATTCCCTGACGATGAAGAGGGACTTGTCCCGATCAATCTATCCAAGCATGACTTTTTCTCCTTCAACTTCATTAAAACTGGAACTTGATCTCCCAATCCAACACCTCCAACTTCACTCCGATCAGGAGGCTTCAACGTCATCCCTGTTGGAATGACCTGAACTGCCATCCCAAGGGCGTCTGCATATGTTTTCAGATTATTCGTGACAATCTGTTGAGGCACCGGTATCGAGTCCATTTGACTACCCAATTTTTTAGCAAAGCGTTGACAATCTTGATAGGATTGAAATGCCAATATGATATTGGATCCTGAATGTTTGGGATATTCTATCGTGTGCACACCTTCTCCTGGAAGCCCTTTTTTGAATAGAATAATGTGCACATGCTTCTTATTAGGATACTCTGTGCTTGATGCATTCTTCTTTGATATCCCCTGCTGCTGTTGTTGTAGCTGGGTACGAAACAAGTGATCGTATGGGCTATCCCAGACTTTATTATCCCCTTCCTGTTTGGCTTCGGCATCTTCACTGCTGCTTGGTAAATGGGGTACCATGGGTGGCTCACCTGATCTTGATTGTTGAAATGGAGAGGGATTTTGTTGTCCTGCAGAGTAATGCTTCTTGGAGCTTCGCCCAGAGGAAGGAATGAAGGCGCAGACGCTCTTATTGCTGGAAGCCAATGCTGCTAGCATAACAGCTGCCATCGTCAGTGCCATGTATGAAAGGCAAACCATGATGTATGATGTGCTGTGTTTCGACTGCGTGTTTGTTTTGAAGAACAGTCTGCTCTGTCCTTTTTTTTTTCAATCTCTTCCTTGGTGAGAGATGTTTTCTCTTCACAGTTCCTCTTGAACCAAGAAATATATTCCCAGTGAAATATAAACTGAGTGCCAACTATTCAGCAACAGCTATGATTTTTGCATACCGTTTTTGTCTCTGTGTCCCCACTCGGGTACGAATTGGTTGATGGTGATACGAACATAACGATAAGTCGAAGGCCTCGTGTATCCTGCTAATGCTGACAGGGGTATGTTTGCGCCGTTAACTGCGCTGTCTCTTAATGTTGCAGACTGCAAAAAAACGAGGGAAGGTTGGCAGAGAACAGAAACAAAATGAGAACACTGCAGCAAATAATGCAATGCGAAATAGATGCATAACAGCGACCAAAGCACCCAATCCAGAGAGATGCCGCCGCGCCGCCCAGCCACCGACCCCTTGAGGCTCACCTGCAAAGCTAATACGAACAGTCCAACGCCTATGCAAGTCTCAAGATATAAACGAAGCCAACAAGCCAACGAATAGGTAATGGGTTGCTTTTTGCTTTTGTTTTTGCTGCTTTTCTTCTCCAGATCCAGATTTTTGGTTCCGCTCCGAGTCCCCTCTTCCGGGCGTTCGACTTGAAGATTCCGGGGATCTCGCAATAGGAGATCTTGCGGATTCCCACGTGAGATTGCGTTGAAAGGGGCCTCTTCCGCCCATAATATTGAAAGTAGATACGATACTTTTTGAAGGTGTCCGTCAGCTAGCTATCGAAGTAGCGGTATTGTACGGTGTCGCAGGTGTCAGTGTTCCTTGCTAAAAATAATAACCAAGACACATCTAGCTAGGTATGGTAAGCTATGCATGCCGATGATGATGAGATGATGTTGTGATCGCATTTCTTGCTCGTCGCCTCCTTGATTTGCCTTGATTTGATTTTTCTTTTCAGATGGAATAAATCTTTTATGCGTTGAAGTTGAGAGGAGTGAAGTGAAGGAGTCATAAGCAAAGAAGAGATTGATCCTCCCCCAAATCCAACTCTCCCTTGGAGACCACACTATTTACTTCAGCACTGTCAAAAACCCAACCCACACAGACGCAACACAACGCAAAAACTATGAATCTCTCCCTCCTCAGAGAATGGCTCTCCTGGCTCCAAAGTGAAACACCACCCAGCGCCGAAAACTCCATCAATGGAGACAGTGACATCAAACCGTTCGAACCAGAAAAACGCCTCTGCGAACGAGACTACGTTATCATCGACATGCTAAATAGCCAGGGACATGACACCGTTTCCTTCTGCGTTACCGATCCGCATCAGCCTGACAATCCTGTCATTTACATTAGTGAGGGATTTTCGAAGTTGACAGGGTATGACTATGATGATGTGGTGGGGAAGAACTGTCGATTTTTGCAAGGGCCGGAGACGACTGAGGAGGATCGGAAGCGTATATATGATGCAATAAAGAGAGAAAAGGAGTGTAGTGTGAATTTGTTGAATTACAAAAAAGATGGGACTAAGTTTGTCAATGAGGTAAGTTGCATTTTTACGTGAGGCCAGACTTTGCTTTTTTTCATTTGCATATCTCAGGTCATTGTTTGTTGTTGCTCTGATGGTCCATCCGCCGATTGTCTCCTTCAGTTTTTCCTTTCTCATTTGAGAACACCGTCAAAAGAATTGGCGTATTATATCGGGATACAAGTAGCAGTGCCAAAATCAGGACCTGGGCAGATGCCATCAAACCCAGGTGCGTCCAGGGCAAGTTGGGAGTACCATTCCTTTTTTGCAAGATTCTTACAATTGATTTTATTATTTGTTTCTCTCATTATGTTTAAGGTTGGGTCTACACACTGGGTAACCATGCATGATGGAAAAATAAGAACAAACGGGTGAATTTTATCTCGATTGCTGAACGAGCCTGGAAAATGTTTTTTTGAAACCGATGGGGGTAATCTACAGATCTTCTAGTTTTGATAAGAAAAGTCAATCGTGTAGTGACAATCCATCCACAAGCTAATGATTCGCTCAATGAAAGATATGAATCAAATAACGAAGAGAATGGGAATAGCATGCGTTGCTTTCTGTGAAATTATCACTAAAAATGATTTCCTTCTCTTCTTTGTGTCAACAGCTACGATAAGTTAGTTGATTGAAAATGTTATCCAAGCTTCGGTAAAAGATTAGAGAGCTTTTGCAGGATATCTCAGAATGATATCATCTTCTTTCATGTCGTTCCATGGTAGTGTCATGATCGTGAATGAACTGACAACCTAACTCTTACAATGAACTGATCTCCCAAATACACCCTTTGTCTTCTCCTGAGCCACCTTTGCATAGCTGCACTCGATCGATTACAATGTGTCCCCTCTACATTGGATTTCCGCATCCATCTACCGCCTCAATTGGTACAATCGACACAGGTTTCGTACAGCACCTGGTATATCTAATTTGCAGCGTGCGTCGCTTCGGTTACTGCTCGCCCAAACTGCATCACTACCTGCACGTCTTTTGATATATGATTTGCATACTGGCGAAACTCTGGAATGATTTTCTCCTCTAGTGATGGAGCAAGAGCTGCCAAAAATCTAACATCCTTGTAAGCGTGGGGCCAACCAATTGCTGTGGTGACATTTCTAATGCATTGTCGACTGTATCAACTGCACATGCCCCCACATAGATGTGCGAAGGGAACTGGGGGGGCAGCGCAATGCTTTGTCAGATCACTCGTAGCCTCATGAATGATTGACGGTGATACATTGGTCACTACTAAAAGCGTTATGTTGTCGCTAAGCCTCGGGACCGTATGAAGACATTTTATTGTAATTGATGGGTCACTGATCACTGTAGAGCGCTTCTCGTATCGTTATCAACGCATCCAACGTGTACTCAAGCCATATATTCTGTTTGATTTGTGGGAGCCGATACCCTTCCATAAGAAGTGTTGGATGTGCATACATTAGTATTTGATACGATCTCCATGACTTTGCTGATCAAATAGAACAAGCATAAGTGGCAATCATGCCGATAGTAGCCCAAGAGTCCATACTCGAAATTGCCCATCAAAATGTATCTAGGACATGGCTGACGAAGCAGGATAGCGATCAACGCAAAATGGAGGATAACATGTGGTGATTGCTATTTGCTGGCGATGGCCTCTGTCGTCTTTGATTGCTTCACTATTAGATACATTTGAAGGATGAGCCTTGTCAAAGGTCGAATATTTGAGTGATATAAACGGCGTTGTCGTCGTCACGCATCCATGCCGCCAATGCCAACGGGAGCGATTCTGCTGCACAAAGATGTATGCCCTTGCAGATGACTCGGTTTTCAGCTCATTTTGAGAAGTCAAGCGTGCGTTGCTGTTAGTTTCTTCAACATGTTATTGTGTATTGGTGAGCTGAAACATGGCATAAGCATCCGTGTAAAGCTTTGCCAATTCAATAAGTATTTCGTTGTTGTCATTTTCACTTATTCACTAACTGTGCGCTGCTTGGCCACGCGTGCCAGCGGGAGAATCTCAAGATGGAGCTTGTACAGCGAGTGTACTTGTATCGTAGCAGTTCGGGAACTTGCGAAGGGTCATGCGTGTTAGCAAAGGAACTCCTACGTAGTGGCAGATAGGTCCCGCGACCGTTACATGTTTTTGTTTTCAACACCCCTTCTTCTCCCTCATAAATGCACGATTGACCAAGTTGTGCATGTTATCCAGGTCAAGCTGATCGATTCATCCCTTCATTGTTCGCAGACTCTGCTCATCCCAAAGATGAAAATGGCTCCCAAGATGAAACAAACACGAGCTCAAGCTTGCCGCTTGGCCAGCATGTTGACTTGGTCGTTGCTTGCTTTTGTGTCGGTTACGAATGTGTTTCCCGGGGAGAATTCAGCTCCGATGTTCGTCACTGCGCGTCTCCGAAAGGCAAAGCTGGTACAACTTGGCCATTCAACCGTCGCTCAATCATCTGGATCACGACGTCGTTTTCTAGACCAAGCCTCTCAGTCGCCCACTGGTCCAGTCGCGGCGGCGGTGGATCCCACCGTGTCGCCGACGCCCGCCGTGGTAACCACCGCTCCGCCTCCCAATCCCACATTGGCGCCATCGAAGCACCCCACCGTATTGCCGACTGGAAAACCCACGAGCAAGGTGAGAGAAGTATTGGTGGTGCGGCGCATTCGCTCGCCCAGTCTTTCCTAATTCATTATTGTTCTTCTGACGTGTTTATTGATCATTGCAGCCAACCCCGCTTCCCAGCCAATCGCCTCTTCGGGCGCCCTCGAAGAACCCTACACCGCTGCCGACCAACCAACCGTCGAAGAAGGTAAGCAAACTGTTCGGCGCAAACAATTGTTATCTAGCGATGCCTTGGCCCAATGCATGTGATATCGGGGTAAACTTTTCCTAATTCTGACTCTCTTTCTGCCATGATCATTTGTGTGTACACAGCCAACTCAGCTTCCCAGCCAGTCGCCTCTTCGGGCGCCCTCGAAGAACCCTACATCACTGCCGACCGACCAACCGACGAAGAAGGTAAGCAGATTGGTGAAGGCAGTGATTGTCCACAATCATTGGCTCTTCTAACCTTTTCTCCTTTCTACTTGCACAGCCAACTCAACTTCCTACCCCAGCGCCTTCTGGAGGGCCATCTAAGCGTCCGACTTTCATGCCGACCGACCAACCTTCGAAGAAGGTAAGCAATCACTAGCCAAGACAGAAAGATTGAGTATTGGACCTTTAAGACTCATCGGTCTCATACTGCTTTTTCTGCAACATTTTCGCACAACCTACTCGCCTTCCCACCCGGAAGCCTTCTCCGAATCCAACTGTCAAGGTGAGTGAGACACGCACGCAATGCTATTCCTGGAAACGGCATGACATTGGCAATAATTTTCAGGTATTTATCTTCCATGATTTTGTTATTCCTAACACCTTCGCCATTGTTGCACTTTTTACAGCCGTCGTTGTATCCGACTCGTTCACCATCGAAGAAACCTACAGTGGTACCATCGCGCTATCCAACAAATGATGTGAGTTGTGATCTAGCTTGCACTATATTCATGCTCGTACAATGCTTTTATTTGTAGCTGACCCTTGTTTGGTGTATTTCAATTGGCACAGCCGACGCCGCCACCGACATCAAGGCGCCCTACATTGGGCCCATCTCGATACCCGACAAGCAATGTACGTTTTGGTGATATCACTTGGCATGTATTCATGCTTGCGTGATTTCTTCAGCAGCTGACGTTTTCTCCTTTATTGTAATTTGCATAGCCGACATCATATCCGACCGTCTCCCCATCTAAAAGACCGACCGTTTCACCATCGAAGCGCCCTTCACCTGAGCCTTCGCGAAGTCCAACACGCAATGTAAGTTCTTTCTCTCTCCACATGACAAATAATATCCTTGTGCATTTGCCATTTTGTGGCTCATCTTATTTGATCTGCCTCGCATTCCTGCAGCCGACATTGTCTCCAACGCATTTGCCATCTGCGAGTCCTTCTCGTCGGCCAAGTGTCAAGGTAAATACGGTTGTTTGACGCTTTTGTTTGGCATTCAGTGTTTGTTTAGTACTGGTTGATTTTGACCTGTCCTGATCTCCACTTCTTTAAGCCCACACAAAGCCCGACAACATCCGAGCCTACAAAATCGCCCAGCCACAGTCCAACATTATCTGCTGGACCTTCGTCGTCTCTGTGCCGTGATCAGTTTGGTGTTGAAAAGGTCTATTCCTCTGAGTACTCGACAAACGATTGGTTTGCTCAATGGGATGGGGATAACCGAACCTTGTCAGGTTACGAAGAACCAGTCGTCGATGAGCTTGATGTACGCACATCTGTGTCAAGGAGAGGTGCCGTGTACATCAATGGAGGTATCGCAACGCTTCAACGAAGCCCAATGATCAAAGTTTTTGCAGGTACCGAGGGATTTGGCGACCATATGGAAATGACAGGATATGCGAAGTACCTTGCAGGTGAGCTCCTTCACTCTTTTGTCGATTTCGTTACTGAAATCTTATCGCTGACATTCTTCTTCATCAGGTGGAGCTGCAAGAGGAAATGCTGGAATCAATTTGGCAATTCAAATAGCTCATCCAAGCAATGATGAAGGTTGCGATATGCCATCGTATAGAATGCAAATCTCGCTTTCGGGAGTAGCTTCGTTCAAGAAGGAGTATCGTCCCGTTGAAGGAGATGGCGGGATTCGCAGTGGAAAGAAATTAGCGTCTATTCCTGACTTCAATGGCGAGCTGCCTCTTGATCAATGGATTGGGGTAAAGTTTGTTGTGGCCGAATTAAGTAATGAGGAGATGAAGCTGGAGCTGTACATGGATCTGAGCGGTGGTGGCGATGCCTCTGCTCAGAACTGGACACTTTTTCATTCCTACATCGACTCGCCTGGAGCCTGGAAGGCCGAGGCTGATTCATTTCCGCAGGATACATGTGCATCATCATTGGAAAATGGTGCAGTATTCACCGGCCGCAAAATGTATGGCATTCTTGATAATGTTGGCAACACTACGACTCGGGTAATGTGGCGAAGCGTTAGCATTAGGAGCATCTCCTCGGCGACCATGGAAAGTGCGTGTACCGGCGTAGCACCTGCTATGAGCCCCGTGACTATCCCACCATCGATGTATTCCTCTGACACACCGAGCACCATTTCGGAATCATCTACCAAGCCTACTGCATCACCAGTATCTACAAGCCCGCAATCGGCCACAGAGACCAATTCTCCGTCGAGTGCTCCAATCAAATCGTACACGATAGTGGGCGGGATGCTTAACTTCAAGCTGCCGACGATGGGCCGGTTATTGGACGGTGATGAAGCAGTTGAGATCGAGGCGACGATAGAAGATTTTCTTCAATCTCGATTGAAGAAGTATGACTTTGAGAATACGACAATCGAGTTTTCAAGATATGACGCTACAATAGTCAAGCAAACTCTTGTTGCTGACAATGACACGGAGCCGGTCCGTAGGCTAGAATATGCTTCTCTTGTTATCGATGCCACAGTGACCGCAAGGTTGACCCCTGCGGAGATTGCTGGTGACTTCCCTTTCCAGAGAGTGATCCACGATATCATATCACTTGAGAGTTCAGTTTTCTACGCATCTGATGTTTTTGAAGACATCCTATCACCAGAGAAGTCGCTTGAATATGTCAACCTAGAAAGTCGGGGTGACGGAAATAACAAGACTCTTGCTGTTGGAAGCTCAATCGCTGGATTTGTGATGTTGCTCGTTTTGGTTGTGGCGTTCTTTGTCATTCGACGACGTCATGAAGGGGATGAAGAAGGTAGCGAAGAAGAGCCGCCGCAAGTGTGCACTTTTGGACAGCTCGAGCTCCAGGAAGGGGATTGTGACATGTCCAGTTTAGATGATAGCCTGCTTGTGGACAAATATCCCAATAACGTGCCCCATTTGCCAGGTGGTTCTTTGCCATCTACGAGCAATGTTGGCACAGCCGAGGAGTTGGATCGGCAGCAGTTGGACGCTTGGTCCCTAGACGACTCTTACCCATTGAAGCAAAACGAAGATCAACCGAACATTGCCCGCGCAATGTCTCACACTCAAGCTGTGTGTGATAGCGATGAAAACACCACAACTTCTTCATTCAAGGCCGAACTAAAGCAAGATACATTCATTCCGTGTGACGAAGAAAATGCCAACAAGGTGCAACCGAATCACGATGTGCAGAGTATTCAGTCAGAAGAGGCAGACCTTCAAAGGCTGTATGGTAAGGCAATGGGAGACGAAAGTGTAGACACCAAGGATGACGCGGACCTTGTCGATACTAGCGTCGAGGAAGATGTGCAAGCGCCTACGCCAAAAGGGCTCAAGCTGTTTAGTTGCTTTGCTGATAATACTTTTGAGGAGCCAACATTGACCACCCAAAAACTACTTGGAAGGAACTACCGCAGTGATGCTACCCCAAAAGCCTCGAACGTCACAGGCAATGTGTATGAGGTGCGAGCGCGACCAGGCCCTCTTGGCATTCTCATTGATTCGTCGAAGGATGGGCCAGTTGTTCACGAGGTCAAAGGTAAGTTCTTGATCGTATTTTTATGTCTGCTGAGATTATTTGTATTCTTCTCTTCTTGTTGTGGGTATCCTCGTACCCTAACCATCGCGATTTTATTTATTCCCTTCCACTTTTCACAGAGGGTTCCCCTCTTCTTCACTTGGTTGACCCGGGAGACATCATTTTGACCATAGATGGCGTGGACTGTCGTTCAAAGGATGCACTTGCTTTAGCACATTGGATCTCCACTAAACCGGCCAAGAATGAACAAGTGATCACGCTCATGGGCACTCCCAAATGGGGCGAATCTGTACTCAATGATGATGATCATGGGTCGATATGAGATATGATGCGATGATTATCTAGAGAGTTTTGTGTTTTCGTGTTGTAGTAAATGGGCAGTTGCTATCAAGTAGCCAATGCAACTACCATGGCTTAATACATTATCTAATCCCTGGCCTTCACATCTTACCATGGCAACATGACATCATCCTACTTGCTCCTTCTCAATATAAAGAGTGTATCCGTCGAAGTGTTACCTCTCATGATTCTGAGATCCGAGTCCAAATAGGACAATACCAAGAGATTCATAGGGCCCAAACTTTTCCAGTGATCTGCCTTATCACTTCGTGGTCCATAGTAGACCTTGTCTGGAATGACGGTCATGATATTGGCTGGCTTCCCCGTAAACAGAGAAACCTCCGTCCTCAAATCCCAATCCCCCTTAATCTTCACTTCAAAAGGTTTGGCCCCCAATTTTCCAATGACTTGTTCGGTGTACTCAACATCAGAGAGATACTTGGTCGATGACAACTCTTGCTGCAATCCGCCAAATTTCGTCAACCCGCCCGCCAACCCACTCAAACCCTCGTTGTACTTCATTGTGGAAGAGCTCGAATAGATCAAATCCCACGTTCCCACCAATTCCTCCTTCTGCACTGCGCCTCCGCCAGTAGCACTAATTGCGACTATCTGATTGTATGGCGCTCGCTCCAGCTCACTCACAACCTCGAGTACACGCTCTTGTTCCAACTCGGAACTATCCAAACCACACATTTGAAGTCCGTCCTCCTCCAAGACTTTGGCAATGTCTTCTATCAATTCAATCAGCTCCATTTTCAATTCCTTTTCATCTGGCTTCTCTGCAGCAGCTTCCTCTTCGCCATCGGCTTCAAACAGATTATCAATCGCATCATACAATGCACAAAATCCATCTTCATCCAACATGTCCTTCGCTCCCGGCGCCTTTGTCGCCGAATCATACAATGTGTTCAATTCATCCATGGTCAAATCCCCCTCTTTTAACATATCATTAAGCTCACCCCATCGTTGCAACTCCTGAATCCCAACTAGATAATTCTCATTGGCGAGTTGAGAGAACAGGACTCCAGGAGGAAGATCTTCTTCTGTGATTATGGGAAGTGGCACCATTGTTGCTTGTGCAGGTTCCTCTACGTCTTCTACCTCATCAACTTCCTTGTCGCTAACATCTTCCGTACTGTCATCTAACTCTTCATCGTCAAACACGAACAATTCATCCAAGGCATCATTGAACTTGACAAACCCCTCCGAGTCCATATCACCCTCCGTACCCTTGACGCCCAGTGAATTCTCCCAGAGCGAAGTGAGTTCATCTTCTCCCAGCGTCCCCTCCTCTTCAATCAAGAGTGTAATTTCTTCCCATTGTCTCAACTGTGAGAACGAGATCGTATTGCTGTCATCACTGGTTAGAGTTGCAAATGTCTGCTTTAATCCTTCATCGCCCTCTTCCTCGCTGATGGAAACAGTTTCGGTTGTCAAATCTTCCTTGCTATCGACAGAACTCACATCGGCGGCAATTTCTCCCTTGCCGCTATCTTCTTTCTCATCTTCACCCTCTTCAAACAAGTCATCAATATCCCTATAAACCTGAATGAAGCTATCGACATCAATCTTGTCATCCACATCGGACACCTCCTCTCCTGGATTGACCACTTGAGGGAACTTGGGAGCTGCTGCCCATATTTCGGCAAGTTCTGCGGATAGTAGATCCCCTTGATCCTGTGAAATGAATAGGGAAGAGAGCGAACATTCAATTGATGTTAGAGCCAATCAAAACACATCACATGATTCGTGCCTGATACCTGATACAAATACAAATGAGTCCATGATGACGTACCAACATGTCCTTAATCGCAGGAACATTTCGCAATTCTTTCTCAGTCATGAGTCCCTCGCCATTGCAGTGTTTGGAAAATAGCGATTGCAATGCCTCGCCGTCCGAGGCGGGTGGATATTCCACACCGGAGGATGGTGAAGGTGATGAGGAGGTTGTGGCGGCCATTGATAGGGCAATGGAACCTACATGTTTCTGGCTAAATTTCCCTGCAATAAATGGCATTGGGATGGAGATCCTTGGGCCATGATGGAGTTGAGATGTTGTGGCGGTTGCAGCTGCGGTTGTTTGTCTGGTACCGCTGCCGATGCCTGTCGCTGTCGGCGAGAAGGATTGGATGCTAGATATGCATCCGGCAAAAAAGAGCAACGCCAGCGGTGACATTTGGCGTCTGTGAAACATATTGCCGATATTGTTCCTCTTCGGTCCTTTAGAATGATGATGATGATGTGTTCTCTTGAGCGAGGAGGAGGGCGAGTTGTGTGAGGCCGGCCGGCAGGGATTGTCTCTGTAGTGGGGCGGGGGAGGGACGGTCTCTTCACTGTTCCAGGTGGAATAAAAAAATCCCATGAGCGGATCTTTTGGATCTTTGGGATTTTGTGTGGGTATCTATGTAAGTATCTAGGTAGGACCGTTCCATGTGTTCCATCATAACTCTCCAACTTCTTGAGCAGCTGCTTCAGTTCTCCCTTCTGTGCTATGTTGGATTCTGCTTTTGCTGGCGGCTTTACAAGCTCTCTCTCTCTCTCTCTCTCTCTCTC
>JALLAU010000160.1:0-19950 GCA_036939495.1 Thalassiosira hispida | reverse complement strand
CGTTGCTCATCCAGTCGCACAAACCAAACACAAACAGCAACTCGACCATCACTTCGAAACAATCTTTGATACAAAATGGCAAGCGGATTAACTGGATCGGGCAGAATTGAGTATGCCGATGGCAGGGAATACGAGGGAGAATTTGTTGGCGACAAGGCTGAAGGCAAGGCGACGGTGACGGTGACGTTTGCTAACGGAAATAAGTACGAAGGAGCATGGAAGGATGGCAAAGCAAATGGCAATGGCAAAATGACGTTTGCCAACGGTGATGTGTACGAAGGAGAATGGAAGGATGGCAACATGAATGGCCAGGGCAGACACACGTGGCCCATCGGAAGTGTGTATAAAGGAGGATGGAAGGACGACAAAAAGAATGGCCAGGGCAAACACACGTGGCATGATGGAAGAGTCTACGATGGAGAGTACAAGTATGGCAAGAAGCATGGCCGGGGCACGTTGAAGCTTTCTAACGGAGCCGTGTACGAAGGAGCGTGGGAAAATGACAAGCGGCATGGCACGTTCACGTTAAAGAAGCCAAGTGGAATTGTGCACAAACTCGACTACAATCACGGCGAAGTTGAGTCGAGCAAACAGTGCCCTACTCTGATCAATGGCCCTCTTTCTCAGCATTTCCGTGCAGGAGAAGATGTCCATTGGGGTGAACATGCACTATGTTCATCATAGAGGTAACAGTCTTTCTCCCAATTAATCTCTCAACCTTTGATTTTAAGATACAACTTCATTAGACCTCTGTTGATGTTTCATTAAGTAGTCTTAGTTATTGATTAAGTTTGGTTTGCATATTATTACCTAGGAAATTATAATGGTAATACAAATATTAAATGTATCTACCCAACACCAAAAAATCAACTCAGTCTTTTCACAGAAGGATCATAGCAACTGCATTGAGCGCCACGAACCGAACAAAAAAGTGGACACTTGACATGATAATATTGGCAGAAGAGTCCAACTTATTTGTAGCAGTGGGCGGTTCTGGGGTTGTAGTCGTCGGATTTGTAGGATCATTGACTTGAGGGGTAGGCGAGGGCGGAGTAGGGGGTGACTCGGGGGTACTGTCCAGTTCATCAGATGTTGGCGTTGATATCGGTGGCGCAGTTGCAGGAGCAATAATCGGCTTGGTCGTGAAAGCCGGGGTAGACTCCGGACATACACCATCGGGACACTTTACCACCCTCCAAATATCATGTCCCGACTCGCTATTGTACGCGTTGAAATACAGCTCATTTTGATATATTCCATAACCCTTAATGTCCGACCCGACCGGCCCCAAGTTGATATCCTTGACCAACACGGTTCCATCTTGTGTACCATCCGTGACGAATAGCTCATGACCTGTTGTATCGACTGCATCGCCTCTGGCCTGAAGGTCTCCCTTGAAGAATGCATGGTTGTCGTACACTACAAAGTTGGAGTAAACGTCGGAGGTATCAATGTCGGAGAGTTTGGAGACTTTTGAGACTTTGTTAGACACAGTATCGAAAACGTGTGGCTTGGTAGTTTGCTGCTTCAGGTTGTGGTACAGTATCTTGCCGTTGCCGAGCGGAGTCAAGCCCTTGGATATCCCGACAGATGATGCAAAACTGGCAGCTATGGAAGTGCCCTCTACGGTGCCATCGGTTTTGCAAATGGCATCATCCAAAGTGGAATTAGTCGAGCAGGTAAAGTAGAGTGCATCCTCCATCGCAGTGTAATGACTCCCATCGCGTGGGAGGAGTATCGTCCCCTGCTGTGTACCGTCCGTGCGGTAGAGTCCATCGACCGTTTGGAAATAGAGATATCCACTGCTAACCGCCATGTTCTTTTTATCGTCATCCGTGGCCAGAGAAGAAGCCAATGTCACCACCTGACGAGCTGCGACTCCCTCCTCGAGAACGAAGAGTGCCTTCCCGGCTTCGCAGTTATTTTTTGAATCACAAACTGCACCATTGGCAGGAAAGTAAGTCTTGTCATTGTACTCGGCAATGTAGAATACCGACGTGGATGGAGGGAGGGGAGAGTTCGCACCGTCGTCGACTGGCTCCGTCCCCTCGTCGGTCCCATCTGTGACGTAAAGCGAAGGGGTGCCATCCTCGTCCGCGACGTAAAAGTAGACACGATCTTGGAAGGCTACGACAATGCTAGAGTCGATATTGATATCTTTCACCTATTGCACAAATCAATGTTAGAATATAGTGTTTCAGCAGGGTCAAGAATTAAATGCACACATGATATGAACTCTCTCGGTTGGATACACAAGAAGTATTTTCTCACCTTCATTGTTCCCGCCTCCGTCCCATCCGTCATCCACAATCCAGCCCCACCGCCATCATCAGCAATGAAGTATAAATGTCCCCCAGCGACCGCGGTAGTCATGACATCACCAAAGTTACTAAACAATCCCGAGTCACTCCCCGGATTGATATCCTTTACCATTCCCGCATTATTCCCATTATTGGAATCGAATGACCATAGCTCCGTGCCATGGTTGGGATGCGAGGTCATGAAGAAGAGTTGATCGAGGGCGGGTACGAAGCCGGATAGTGTCGATTCGAGTCCGGCGTCGTCGAGGTCGAGGTAAAGTTCGGCGGTGTATGTCGTTATATTTGTATTTGTTGTGTTGGCAGCTGAGGCGGTTGGCATGGCGTTGCATGTTAGGCATGCGAGAAGTGTGGCCGCCGCGGCAGCGGTGGAGGGTGAGAGGATCATCATTGGAATCAATCAACCGGGAAACTATTGCTGATGATATTGTTGGTGTTTCCCTGCTAATGTTGTTCTTTGTCTCTCCTCTCTCGCTTGATGCGGATGGGATGCTGGGAGATTAGTGGGCGGAGAAGCAGAATTGAATCGGCTCAAAACCTTGACCAACGAATTTTGGGTTGGGTAAATATGTTTTTATGTATCCATACTTGATTCCTACGTGGGATACCTACTAGCGCCATTTGAGTGAGAGGTTCGTGCATCACGTGTAGCATCACGTCACACGTCACACGTACCTAATGGCCCAATTACATCTCGCGGAAGACTTCGCTCGAGGGTCTATCTACGAAGTCAAGATCTACCAAGTGGTGTGAAGGAATGGTAGAGCCGTGGTATGAGGAAGATTTTGCTGAGCTTGGAACAAGCTTGAGTAGGAGCACTGGGGTATATGTCGGAGATTTGGTGGGGCTTGGAGTAGGACCAAGTCGCCAAATCAGACACATAATGGTCCAATCTTGCATTTAGATTCAACCTCAAATCTCAAATGGTCACGATCACAACTTCGGAAAGTGTTTTATAGTGTGATCCTAATTTCAACACTTGAAATTGCTTGACATTCATTATGCTTGATGGATAGAAACAATGATAATTTTTTTTTGTGGTAGTGATTTGTGTTTACCGCCGTAAATACATGCATGAGGCATTTCTGCCCTCATATTCGCGAAGAACACTCGTAGATCAAAAAAGAAGGTTGAGACATTGGATACATCCTAAGATCCTTTCGTCTCTCACCCGCAACATGGGTGCGATATAGGAAACGAGCAAGCTGAGAAAATCCACCACAACGTGAGCCGGCAGTAAGTTCGAAGAAAACGTTTGGTTGTTCCTTAGTCGATTTTCTTACACAAGTCCACTCTTGCACCAAAAGGAAACGGTTCCCCGCGTGGCACCTTCAGATCGAACTGGAGTGAAAAGTTTTGTCTCGCTGAAACATTCAAATTTTGAACTGGTCGGCGATTTTCTCCCACCGCGGCGGCCACTTTCGTTGCTGTGTGTCAAGGGGCCGTAGAAAAGAGCCTTCGCGTGGTTTCCGGCACTGCAATAATTAGTTCTCCCGCAGTTTCCTGTCGCAAACACTGCAATACTTTCTCCGCTGCCCTTTCCACGTGAACTAGACTTTCGGGGCACAAAACAACATGCCGCCAAGGAAACGGAGCAAGGGAAAGGGTAGAAGAGCCAAGAAGGCTGCCGCCGAGGGAGTTGATGCCGCCACCGGTGGAAATCTAGCCGCTGCTGCTGACAAGAAGAAGCCGGCTACCGCGAAGTCAAAGGTCATAATATCTAAGAGTTCCATTGCTCAACATAAGAAATGGCAGGACGAGGCTGTGAAGTTCGGCGGGCCGAATGCTAGACTCGTCCTTAATAAGCCCGATGCGAAGAAGGTCATCTTTGACATGTTGTATGACGAGTTGTGTGCGATGAATATCGTTAAATTGTAAGTCGAAAGTAGTAGCCTTGTGTGCAAGGGTTTTCATTAAAGCATCGATCAATCACTAACTTTGCTGTAGGTACGAAAAGCTCAAGGCCACCATTCCTTTATTCGTGCTCAAAGAATGTATTGCTGACATGATTACAGATAAGTACTCTGACAATGATGACGGAAAGTCCTCCAAGGAGAAGTTGGACCCGTACGCTGGCTCGCTCCGCCTCAAGGAGGGCGGTAACATTCAGAACAATCTCTACTACGATGATCATAACAAGCTATCCAACGAGGGCAGCGGGTTGATTCCCGACGAGCTGTTGTGTATACAAAGGTCCAAGGCTGAGTGTGATCAATTAAATCAGCAGCTCAAGTCCATCACCGTCGAGGCTAATCAGCTCGAATCCGAGCCGAGGAGCGAAGACCTCATCTTGGAGGTTGTCGATTTGGAGAGTAATAAATATATGGATGATGCTCTTGAGGACGATATGGCTCACGCAGCGAATAAGTCTGAGATATCCTGCATTCTGTCAGATGGCGAACTGAATCGACAGAATGAGTTAAATGAAGAATCGCCCAATTGGGGTGAGAAAAATGATGAGATTCAATGCAATCACGGGTTCCAACTCGCAAAGAAAACTCTCAGCAGAGGCCACCCTGTATCTGTATTCATTCAGACTTTCTTTATGGGGGCAAGTGATGAAATGGGGCTGTCTGATAATCTACGAAACTCAGTTGCAAAACAGCCTGAAGTCTGGAGCCGTGACAATAATCGGAAGAGAGTGATCGAGATCTTGACAAGTGTGGGAACTAACTTCTTACTTGATAAAGAGGATTCTCCTGTGTTGGATCATTACATTGCTGCTGCAATAATGGTGTTTGGACATTATAATGGAAGTGATGACGTCGAGTCAGCAATTCGCAGCTATAGCGCATTAAAGAAACTCCGAGACCTCCAGCAGCATTCCGGCAGCAGGAGAGACGTGTTGAAGTTTTTCTCGAAGCGGGTCACCTGCTCGTGTTTGACAGACATGTATCGGACGGCAAGGAAAACGCTGCCAAAGAATGGCAAATGCAACCACTGTCAACAAGAACATGCACGAGTGTGTCTCATGGTTTGCTCACAATGCCATGTATCGCAGTTTTGTTCTCGAGCATGCCAAGCCGCAAACTGGCATAAACACAAGGATTGTTGTGTTGTCTTAGCGACAGTTCGTAGCAACACTGAACACAGACACAGGGCTCCTGCACAAGCTGCTGTCAAGGAAATTTGTAGCACCACAGAAGATGAGTCAACTCGCATCGAGCAAGTGAAAGGTGGGGCTTCTGCAGCAGAATATCATGACGGTCCTGCACAGAAACAGCGACAGAAGACGATGAGTCAACTCTTATCGAGCCTATCGAGAGAGTTGAAGTCAACTCTTATCGAGAGAGTTAAAGCTTCTGCAGATAAAGTTTATCATGATGACTGGTTTTACGATGACGGCTCGTACCCTGGTGGTGACGGTAGGAACGATGAGTTTTCTTGTGATGACACTGGTCGTGGGTCTGGCTGTAACAATAACGTCTGCGATGATGAATGGTATGACTCTCATGATGTGTTTTATTGTGGCTCCAACCGCACGCCAAGTGGGGCGGAGGATCTGATGAAGGGGGATGTTGCTTGAATGACGAGGGCAGATCTTCACAATTGGAATCATTGATTCCGTTCATTTGACTAAATTTGCATCAAGATGAGTTGCCTGCCATACTTTTCGGAAATTCCAGAAAGGGGGGGCACAGTAAAACATATATAGTACATGGTACCATTGGGAGGTACACAAGAATTTCCACACACTGCCCCGCTAATCGAAGAAGCATGCATTATGATGATGCATTTAGAAGGTTTAGGGTCTATCCCCATGAGGAGAGTGGTGATATCGATGCAGTAGAGGCACTTCGTAAAAAAAAATGTAATACAACATATAAACTCAGGGCACGTCGACAAACTTGAAAGACAAATTGTATTCTGTAGCCATCATCGTTTACATATTTTGGGATGAGAGTTAATGTAGTCTCGTGTTAGTTTCTCAAAGAGCATACCATGTAAGTGTTCATTCTTGACCTACGCTTGTGTTGGAACCATCCTGTGGGGCTTCCGATATTAAAGAAGCATTCGCAAAGTGATGAAGGCACAAAATCAACTACATGAAATAAAGACCAGATTGTTTTCAATCAGCATATGATTTGTACTATATTTACATAATAATATGGTAGTCTACATCTTGAAACTCCTAATTAGAATCCAAGGTTCTCAAGAATTCCCTGGCCGTTTATTTGTTCTTGCACGCACATACCGGCAGCGGCAAGCATGGCCAGACGTCCATTTGAAAGCTCTTTCGATTGCATGTTAGCGAAGTCCTTCGCATCTTTGGGCTTGAGGCCAAAAGGATCAAATCCAATATCACCTGGGTAATACGTCTCACGAAGAGTGAAGAGTGGTCCAAGTCCAGGCTCGACCCAGCCATACGAAGCACGGAGCGCCTCAGCGATGTTGATGGCGAGGAAGAATGGGAAAAGTACAGTTCCAGCAATCTCAGGAAGCTGGTTGTTTGCGATGGTATGGTGTACGTCCATTCCGTATGTGATGGTAGGAGTAGATTCGCCAATGAGGTAACCGAGCGTGGCCAGCATGGCAACACGGCCGTGCATAACCTCGGCTTCACGAAGACGCTTGACGGTATTGAGATCAGTGTTCTTGGAAAAACCGAGGGGGTCGAAGAAGCCGAGGGGAGAGATGGCACCAGGAAGGCCGTACATGGGAAGAGCGGCATCAGCGGCCCATCCGTTGATGGTCATAGCGGCAGGGACAACAGGTGATTCCTCGACAACGGGAGCCTCAGTAGTGGTTGCTTCGTCGGTGACGGTCTCCGACATGCAAAGCGCAGAGGAAGAGGCGCCGATGGAGGCGGAAGGGGCGAAGGCGGCGGCAGAGCCGAAAAGAGCAGAAAGGATGGCGAGCTTCATTTTGGTGAGTATTGGTATGTGAGAGATGTGAATTGCGGACACGACTTGTGAAGTTATGAGACCATTGCAGTTATTGTCGCAAGCTACCTATTGTTCCCTTTTATCGCGTGGTGGTGGAGCTAGCTATCGTAGCTGGTGGCTGCGAGTTTCTGAAGGTTTCTGACCACACCACCACCACCACGTGCTGGACTGACCATCATCTCTAGGTACGATACCTACGAAGAAATAATTGATGGTCGGTGCACTGAGTCATAGCTCCAAGCTTCCCCATTCCTCGATTAGGGAGTTACTTTGTACAATTCCGACGAAATGTCATGAAAATAGCCGGAATTGCTTCATCTTGCGATTTATTACGAAGCTCAAATTTTTAAGAAGATCGGACACAAACGATCGGGTACATCTCTCTTCCCCGTTTTAGAGGAACCTACCTCTACTCCCTGAAACATACCTACATACATACCTACATATAGCATTTCCTCTAGCTGGAGAGCCTGACCTCATCTTCACGCAGCAATGTACCTATGTCAAACTTGGATTGGAGCATGTAGTTGACATGGAAGAGATAACAAAGTTGCCAATAGTAGTATGTTTCACCTCCAATTCCAAAATCATCATAGTCATAGGAGCAACACTCTCATCAAAGTCAGAGATGTTGCCTGGCCTGTAAGCCCAACTTAAACTTTTGCTTGGAAACAGACAGAAGACTGTGTAGGCCTATTTTAGCATCCGGCTAGCCATGCTCTCCATACCATGATGCTATTGAAGCAAGATATTTTTTCTACACAGCAAATCAGCAGTGGGGTTGAGCATTACCCAGTCCTTTTGGACGCAGAGGAAGCATTCTGAAATCTTTCCGAAGATTGAAGATTACAGTGTCAGAGTGGGAAAGCACATACCAGACTGGTTGAAAGGCCTTGTTAAATAGGTTAGGAGGATGGGCCAGATCTACAAAATCATATGTCATAATATGTTGATACAATTGATGGCACTGTCCCAGCCAAGCATCTCTTGGTGGACAATAAATCTGTTCAACACATTCTCACCCCTACTCTCCATCCTTCCTGGCATGTTTCCGTGGAAACCAAAGTCACCAAAGTACTCACCCCGCAATTCACCTCATGATCTGAATTATCCTTGAGAGGAACGTGAACTGGCGTGCGATCCAGCTGAGGACTTATGAAAAAGGAGTGGCTGGAATTGGAAGCTTTCACAACTCACAACGGCAACGGCTTAGAGCCATGTGAGGGTCAATAAAACCTCAAGAGCAGTTTTCTTCAAGGGTTGATTGTCCGCCTGATCTGAGTCTCAATTCACGACTTGATAGAGACGATTGCAGCATTGTCAGGGACATTTGGCAATGCGAATCGCACCGATATCGCCAGAAGACCCGAGATTTCTGCTAGCTGTCCTAATAATTCTGCACCTGAACATCCCTCTACTCTCTATCTAATTAATAGTAGAGAGCTGGCCCGACCTCTCTAACTAGAGAAAGGAGATGTGGCAATTGCTCGAGTGGGAGGTGGGAAGCCGATGCATCCCATTTGTTTGAAAAACGGTAGATAGTAAAAGCAGTAAAGGCATTATTTGGCCAGTTACTTCAGAACACATTCCTATCTGTGTTGTGAAACTTTTGATCTGCTATTGATCATGATCACAAAGACATGGTAGAACCCACTCCACCATCGAATGGAAATTAAGGGACCAGGAGAGAACTGAGCTAAGCCTGAAACAAATTTCTAACATACCTAACGTTTTATAAAGTATCGCAATGAGCATATCACCGGATAAAGTCGCCGTTAACACCCACGGCAGCAGGGTGTCTAGCCAGCCGATCTGGAACCTGCATGCCCGTGCTCTCCAAATACTTCTTGAGAGGTGCCATGATTCCCTCATCCTCGTCAGTTATGAAACTAGTAGCCAAACCTTCCTTCCCAGCTCGGCCCGTTCGTCCAATTCTATGGCAATAATTGTCAATTGATCGCGTGGGGAGATCGTAGTTGATCACTTGCGATATGTCTGGAATATCTAATCCACGTCCAGCGACATCGGTGGCAACCAACACCACACCCCCACGACGGAATATTCCCAGGTTCTCCTCACGTTGTTCCTGACTTTTGCCACCATGAAGGACGACACACTGCCTCCCAGCATGTTCCACCGTACGACCCACCCCTTCGGCGTGTTTCTTTTCATTGACAAACACAATAATCCTTTCGCCAGGACGAGAACGCCGCAGCAAGTCTTTCAACGCGCTTTCCTTCTGACCAGGCGAGGATAGGTAGATGAGACGCTGGGTGATGCGTGCATTCTTACTAGAATCTTGATCACCAACCGATACTATCACGGGATGGCGGAGGTAACGCTTGGCAATACGCTCGACCTCGCTGGGCATGGTGGCACTGAACATGGCAGTCAATCGATGGCTCGGCACGGCCTTGCCCAATCGTTCCAAATCCTCTCGTTCTTGCCGGTAGGCCTCCGTCTCGTCTTCGCTCTTCAGCTTCCCGCCCATGTTCTCCAAAATTTCCTCGATCTGCGGAGCAAACCCGAGATCAATCATTCGATCAGCCTCATCCAAGACAATATAAGAACATTGATTCAATACCAAGTATGCCATTTCGACACAATCATTAATACGTCCCGGCGTTCCCACAACCACATGCACACCATTACGTAACTTGGTAGCCTGCTCCGTAATACTCTGCCCTCCCACTACCGCCAAACTGATTACACTTTTTTGACAGCTGAGCAGCTTGCCAAACTCTACATTAATCTGCAATGCCAATTCGCGCGTGGGTGCCATCACCAAGGCAAGCGGTCCCTCCTCGGGAACCGTATCCAATATAGACTGGGGAAACGACAATATATGATGACAAAGCGGTACCCCAAACGCGGCCGTCTTACCCGACCCCGTCTCGGCAATCCCGATCAAATCGCGTCGCTGCATCCCAATGGGTATAGCCTGCCGTTGGATGGGACTAGGGTTCGTGTATTTCAACGTGTTCTCAATGGCATCCAGTAGAGTTGGGTGGATGGACGATACGCCCGCCGGCATTTCTCGGAAGGAACGTAATGGCGGGGGGGACTTGCCCCCCTTGACGACAATGTTGTAGTTCTCGCGATAGATTCGCCAATCGCGGGAAGTCATCTTTGCGATTGGTTTGTTGACGACGGTGTGGACTGTGGAGACGCTGTCGTAATTGGATCGCATTTTCTTTTTACCGAATTTGATGCCCCCGTCCACGGATGGTTTCGATTGTTGTTGTTGTTGTTGACGATTGCTCGTCGGACGGCCCATGCTGCTTCCCTGTCGTGGCTGCTGACTTTGCTGTTGCTGATATCGATGGTTATTATTTCTATTGCCAGCAGAAGACGAAGCAGACGATGCTGCTCCTGCTCCTGCCATTGAACCGTAGAGCGGATCATCATCCTCGAACGTATCCTCTTCGTCTCCCCATTCAAACTTAAATGTCGTTTTCTTCACTCTGCGTTTCTGGCGCTGTTCTCGAAGACGTTGCCGGATGGATTGCGAAGACTGTTGGGAGGACTGTCCGTTGCGGGAGGAATTACCGTACGAGACAGCAGCGGTTGCTTCGCTTGTTACGGCCTTTTCTCCAAGGTAGGCCTTTTTGATGGACGCCAATTGAGATGCAGTCAAGTGAGATTCGTGGTTGGTGCTTTGATGCGAGGCATCATGTCCATTCTCTACATCTCTTCTTTTGGTTGATGCACGAGACAACGATGAGGGAGAAATGCCATTATATTTTGGTTCACCGACAGAAACTTGCTCCACTCCTCGCTTCTTCTTGCTGACAAACGTGAGTCCGCCTCCACCACCGCCACCACCACTCCCCCCTGCTTCCAATCCATTCATGTAATTAGTAGTATTGCCCCCTACTCCAATTCCAATGCCAATGGGCTTCCCACTCGCACCACCCAGCCGTTGTTCCCGTTCGGCATCTCGCTCCCGTTGCCTCTCCCGCAATCGACGTTCCTGCGCCTCGGCCAAGGCGCGCTGTTCCTCCTGCTCCTCGGAAAGGATGGTGCTACTTCCATTCCCGCCACTACCGCTACTACTCCCGGCGGCGGCGGCAGCAGCTCGTTGTGCGGGCCGTTCCTCGGCGCGCCTTTCGGCTCGCTGTGCGGCGGCTGCGGCGGCGAGGGCCTCGGCGCGTTCGGACTCGGAGAGGTTTGCGAGGAGGGAGGGGTCTATGAGCGGTGCATCGTCGTCGTTTTTGGATGCCATGGTTGTATGTCGGCTTCGCTGTCTATTTTGGTTTGTACAATTACAATGGGCTGATCAATTCGCTCTCGGTTCTTGTTTTGTTGGTGCTTGTTTCATTTCGGACTTTCATGTGATTAGTTTCTGTCGCTGTTGGCTAGGAGTAGATATGTATTGCTATTGCTGATTGGCTGTCGTGCGTTTGTTGCGTTTGTTGAATGTCTTCGCGAGAGGATCTTCTCTCTTTCCCGCCAAAACCCTACCTACCTATCGCCCAACCGACCGCCAACCGCCAACTGACAGCTCCATTCCCCCTCCAACCTCCAACCTCCAACCTCCAACGAAATGCCAAAACAAACAGAAACAAAAACATAACAGCATCGTAAAGATATCACCGCCACCGCCACCCCCTCCTGCTAGCTCTCCCTTTCACCTCTCTTCCCTCGATAGTATCGCTAGATCCAGCTGATAAAGATGGAAAAATACGAAGTAATCAAAGAACTCGGCAGAGGAACATGGGGAGTCGTTCACATGGCCAAACAAAAATCCACGGGACGTCACGTCGCCCTAAAAAAAATCAAGAGCGAACGTCCCGAAGAGGGCATCAACTTTACAGCCGTTCGCGAGATCAAATTGCTGCGAGAATTCAAGCACGAGAATGTGATTGAATTGGTAGACGTATTCACGACGCGGGATATGGCGGTGTGTTTGGCGTACGAGGTTGCAGATACGGACCTTGAAAAGATACTGAAGAATCGTGCCATCTCCATATCTTTGGCGGATACGAAACAACATTTATGGTCGATATTACGGGCTATTGAAGCGTGTCATGACAGATGGATACTTCATAGGTGAGTGTTATCCCGCTATTATTTCGAATGATTATCTATTGCTTCGATCTTCGAAGAGAAGCCATGAGCCATTACTGATTACTGATGGGGGAGTGCTTCGTTGTTTGCAACTGTAGGGATTTAAAGCCCGACAACTGCCTTTTTCTGAAGGATGGTACAATGAAATTAGGAGATTTTGGATTGGCAAGGATGTATGGCACGCCAAAGACACGTCTATCCCCACAAGCCATTACCTTGTGGTATAAACCTCCAGAGCTGCTTCTTGGTGCTTCCGAGTATTCCTCGGCAGCAGATATTTGGAGCGTGGGTTGTATTTTTGCAGAGCTACTCCTGAGAAGACCTTTTTTGCAGGGAAACCAAACAGATATTAGTCAATTGGATACAATATTTCAAGTTTTTGGAACTCCGACAGAAACCAATTGGCCTGATCATAGTGCCTTACCTCTCTGCACACGGGGTCTGGAATGGGATAATTGCCCTCCTACTCATCAATTTGATGAGATATTTATCGCGGCTCCGCAGGATTGTATATCACTGCTACGATCAATGCTTGTTCTGGATCCGAATAAAAGATTTACGGCCTACCAGTGCTTGAGTCATCCTTACTTTACGAATGATCCCGCCCCAACGCCAAAAGAGAAATTGGTGCTATCTTCAGACTGAGCTATACTAAACGAATGGAAAATATTAAAGGTAGGAGAAATAATGACGAACAAGATGCATCAAATACTATACACCACCGGTTGAGAATTCTTTTGGCACACTAGTAGCTGAGCAGGCATTAGGTTTGTCCATCAGCCATCATGGGTATCAATGAGGCATTCATTTCGATCTTGTTCTGTCTTACGGAGGGGCCAACACATCATTTTAATTGTCTTAAATCTCTATAATTTGACTAGCAAGACCCATTGTCTTTTCGTTTTCAGGAAGAACTCAATCTTCTTAATTTTTCCTCTGCCTTTCATACCCTAACAGCCATCAAAACGACCCGAAGCAGCACAAAAGCCGAGCCACGCCGAGACTCGGCATGTCACGATTTTTGTTTTTTGAGTACCACCAAGGAGTACCATGCAGAATGCAGTGGCAACGGATCCATTCAGATACTGAAGACTGACGGAGATAATCACAGCTGCGCTCATAAACAGGACGATCCGAGTACTGTCACTTGCGGACCTCAGCCAGACGAGGGACGTGTTATGGTTCTTTGCTATGGCTACGGTCCTGATGACCTGAAGCACCCTCCCCAAGATTCCGTCAATAAGTTGCACTGGTAGGCTTAGGTGGTTGGTTTAAGTCTCGATATGCCCAACAGATTGGTGTGCTTAAGACAGTATGTGGGCCCGATGGCAACGCAAAGCAGACAGACATGCAGGTGGAAGATTGCTCGGCCACGGCGAAATTTGCCGAGGGAGTTGGGCGTTACTGCAACGAAGAGAAAGAGTGCACAGCCACAACGATCATGGCCGATGCCTGCTACATCTCACTTTTAAGGAAATGGTGATAACCACAACTAGAGACCTAATGGCTGATGGCTGCATGTACCCACGACAGGAGAAGTAGCTTGGCTTCGTAGTCAAACAAGGCCATTGCATATTGAGGTGGCTACTTTTGGTTATATAGTCTTGTTGAATCATTCCAGGCTGTGAGATATGGGTGGTTCATATTGCTCTACTTGCTCTGTATGCTTGCTCTGTCTGCTTGTTTTGTATGCTTGTTTTGTATGCTTGCTCCGTTTGCTTAGATGGCCCAAGGCCATCATTCTCACCAAGTATAGCCAAAATAAATACGCAATAAAAGCAAATGACAACTTACATAAATAATAAGAATATGTGCGAATCAAGCAATCTCAATTAGGCTGCTGTAGCAGCAGCATGTGATACATCAATGGCGAAGTCGCGACCGCCATTTTTAGCAGGCCAGTCATTATATGATGATGATGTCGAATACGGATCATCATTGTCGTCGTCTGTTCTTGCCGAAGATGCAGTGTGTCTACCGCGGGTACCTATGGTGGTACCAGAAGAACGTCATTGAGAATGACTAGAAATGCAAGCAGCTAAAGCTTCGTATAGATAGAGCTCTCTTTCAGTGCGGAGAGAGAGATTACCAATTGTTTAGGCAACAAAATCATGTATGTATGTAGGTTTAGGTTTACTCTTTATTTTTCTTCTGGGAGGGACTTTTAACGCAAACCAGCTTTATATGGCGTTAGTTCTCATCAGAGGCCTGGGCACCCTCCGCCCCGACACGTAGCTTCCGTCATGCAATATCCCGCTCTGAGGGTACGACCATGCTCCTGTCATTCATTCACCGCCATCTCTGGTCAAACCCTTTGATAAAAAATGCTAAAATCTGCTCAACAATAGTCATCAATCCCACACTGTCTTTCAACATCAACATATGAAGATGTAAGTCTCATACTTTTCTGTTCTATGAGGTCATATCAAAATGGGGTGTTGTGTTTTCCTAATCGGACCAAAATTGACCATGCTGAGCATATGCTAGATCATGAGTATTCTACCCACATTCTCCTTGCTCATTTGAACGGTCCCCGTTCTATGAGTTCTCAGCGAAGCCAGTGAGTATTCGCACTGCATCAATACAGATGTTATCTCCTTATCACTAAACTAAGCTCAAAGAAATGCACACCATACCTGAGCTGGATTTTCGTGGAAGGTATGTATTTCTTGGGTAGGCGGTATCTTGATATGTGCGTTGTAGGCATGCAGCATCTTTGTTGATCTCGCCCCACTTATCTCATCTTGGTATCCTTCAAAAGCGATACTTCTAGAATCATTTTGCAATCACTGTGGACGGGCAGAGTTCGAAGTGTAATGGATGAAGAAATTTTTGCTAGGGAATAGGCAAAAAGAGACCCACACATGAAACGTTTACCACACATGAATACATGGCAGTTTTATTTGGGCTGTAGCAAGCATTTCTTTTGGTATTAGCGTGAGAAAGAAAATGCCTTAGAGACATCTACACATGACATGTATCAACACCACAGCTCAGGGCGGTACCGAAGGAGAGCATAAAGAACAGGCGTGTTTTGTCATAAGAAGTATTTTCAATGCGAAGAGATCAGGCTGGTATACCTGATATGCCTCATCTGCTTTGATAGAAGTGCCGCTCAGTTTAGGTTTTACTTGGTTGATTGTGAGACATGCATCAATTCCGCTTGAATCAAAATCCAACATATTCCCCGTTGAAAGACAAGCTGCATTGTTATTAGCTGGTGTCTATTCGCTGAATAAGCGTCCGTTGAACTGAAATGAACCGAGAGACCCGCCAACACAATTAGTGCTAGAATATAGTCCCACGAGGTGGGACCCTAAAGAGACCCGGCAGTATTGCCTGTGGGTAAATGAGATGAGATACTACTTGTATCGTTATAACTCTGTGATTAGGTTAAACTAAACAGAAAAAGAGATGGTGTATAATATGCAACTATACTTCGAACAATTATCAAATACTAGGTCATTTTAATCGAAACGTTCTGCTTCCACACCAGGCTTCTTAATCACCTCATCTGGGTCAATATCTCCCGTTGTCCTTGCAGCCTCAAGCCTTTGCCTCGTCAAATTCCTTCGCTCCATTAACCTTTCTCGTTGGGCAGCTGCCCAATCATCCGCATCCTTGCTCAACTCATTTATTCTCTCGGGGGGCAATAATTCATTTACATCCCGTTGCAGCTGCAGCAGTTGATTCGTCATTTCGCCCAAAATTACTCCATCGGTAAAGTCACCCTTGACTGTCGTTCCAAGGCTTGACACAATGTTATTTACAACCTTGACAAATGGACGTACATCCATCGTCGGCATAGCATCAATCAGTTTCTCCAACAGCTCCTTCCTTTCGGTCTTCGATTTCATCCTGAGGACATAAAAGACATGATCCACGTATCGTTTCACTCCCGAGGATAACTCGGTATATACCCCCTCTTGGACAATCTTGAGTATGAATAACCATCGATTATGTTCAGGGTCGTCTAGCACACCTTCTCGGGCAAGCTTGCCCTCCTCTTCGGCAATGGCATACTTCAAATAAGCAACGAATCCATCATCCAATAAAGGTCTCATATCTCGCACTGCGTCCGTCAATGCTACCGCGGTATCCTCCTCAGATGTATGAGATGGGTCCATAGCCACCTCGCAAATACCACGGATAATTTCCAACATGGATACTTCGAGCTCTGCACCCAATGCCTGAGTTTCTTTCACCAATGCTTGACCAATTTGGACAAGGTTCATCAATATCGCGCGTTCACTGGCATGCAATATCTTCAATGAATCTTCATTTCCCTCCCTACGTGCATCTACATCACGCTGTGCCATGACATGCAATCTCTCTTTCATTAATTCCACCAAATTATCTGAAAGCAATAAATCCTTGTAATTCATTGCAATCTCTTCCAACCTTTCTTGGGGTTGGGATAGTAACTCATCCACCAACATTTGTAGCCTCGACCGTTCGATGGCACGTACCTCTGGATCTTCAATGAGCCCCGCTTTCACGGCTTCGTTGACACATTTGCGAAGGAGTGATACCCTCTCCAATGAAATTTCTTTCACCCCAACAAAGTATTTGACGTCGTCATTCTCTCCACTTACTTCCTCCCTCATCTCCGATAACACGGCAGATGCAAATTGAGCCTGTTTCAAAGCAGTCGATAAATCAGTCGCAAGTTTCACATCTGTCCGTGTACCCTCCTTCGCTCCTGGCCAATTCACGGCCGTGTTCGGGTCAACATTTGGATTGTATACTTCCGGTCCCGAGAATACATCAAATACTTTATCTTGAGGAGTCTCAGACGTTTCACCATTGGAACGACTCATGCGTACTTCCAATTCAGCTAATTCGTCATCGAGAACTCGGGCATTGCGAGGCACAGTATCATCTGCATCAATAAGCTCATCAATGTCCTCTTCTGTAATCGATGGCTTGACTAGATTGGATGACGATGACTGACGGGTTGTGGCCATGGATTGTCCTGCTGCAAATATACGTTTTAGTTCCTCTTCTTCTGCCTTCCTCTTGGTGTCGTCTCCTTCTTTGAAACCCAATTCAGGGTTGTTGCTCGACATATCTTCACTCCGTAGCAATTCCTTAGCCTTGCCAAACGCACCCTCCACGAATCCATATCCAGTCTTTTCTTCCTTTTCTTTCTCGTCGCCGAATTTAAGGACCTGTTCGAGCAATTGTTCGGGGGACAGACCTTCTTCTTCGCCCACATTCATCATGTCGGTTGCCGCTTGTAGTTCTTGTTGGACTTTTTCGTTTGCTTGGGCTATTTTCATAATGTCATCTCGTATTTCATCCTCGGATTTCTCCATGTTGGCTATTGCGTCGTTTTCATTCTTCTTGGTGCCCTTGATAATAGTGGCCGACTTGGCTGTCTTTACCACTTCTGCCTCAGATCGAGTGTCCCTGCTGTTGGTAGAGCTTCCTTTGGGTATCGTCCTCTTCCACGATTCCTGCTTGGCCTTATCCGAAATCTTCTGCAGCTTCATGAACATTTCATCACTCGACAAATCTTGCACCTTTGCCTTCTTCTTCTCCCGAACAACGTCTTTCTTCTTGGAAACCTGTTGTGATGCAACGCTGCCATCAGTCTCGCCACCTGCTCTTTCCTGACCTTTCATAGTTTCACCGCTGTACTTTTTCTCCAGCTCCCTTCGCTTTGCAGCATTCTGTGCAGCCAATATGGCAAAGTCGCCTTCCCCTCCAGATATGGACACCGAAGCGGGTACCATTAATGCTTCTGCTTGACGAATGGCACGACGTGCCATTTCGATTGCATAGTCGTCATCTTCGTTACTATCATCACCTGCTTGGGAGGAGCTTGTTTGTTTTCTTGGAGTATGCTGATTTTGCGGTGTTTTAGAGGATGTTGCCGTGGGTGAACTCTTCTTTGCTGCTGGTAGATCCTTGGGCTGTGACTTTTTCTCCTTCTTTGTCTCAGATCCCTTGGCTTTCTTTGCTGCTACTGGCGTTGGTGTAGGCGAAGTAACCGCTACCGAATCAATGATAACATTTCCCAATCCATCTCTCTCAATTGAGATTGGCTTTTGCTTTTTGGGAGGTGACTTTTCTGTTTGTTCGCTGCTGCCTTGGGTATCACTACTTGTCGACGAAGGCGTAGAAGCTGCCTCAATGGCATTCTTATAACCCATCCTCTTCATGGCTGCATCCACTCCATCGTCGTCATCATGAGTCTCATTCATAACCTCCTTTTCGTCACCATCGTCGGAAGCAACAGAGTCAGGGATGGAAACACGCCCTTCCTCCAAATCTTGCAATCCCCTATCCAACGATTGGACAATACGCTGTTCTGACGCTGCGAATAACCCCTGCGTGACACCATTACCACTACCACTACTACTACCTCCATTATCCTTCTTGCGTTTTTTCAATGCCACCATGGCCATGGTAGGGCCTACATTCACATCGGTATTATCAGGAAAGATTCCAATCACTTCCACTTCCAAACGTGCCTCAGTTGGGTCATTACTCAATGGGGAGTCAATTATCAATACTGCTCGATTGTCCGATGGGTTGTATTCACCACCATCACCATCATCATCGCCATCATCATCATCGTTTGGAATGGTAATTTCATACGGCATGGGTAAATCATGAGGTAGCTTGAAAACATATTGGAGGTAGGATACGAGATCTAGTAGGAAGGTTTGTGGGGAGGATGCTGGTGCACGAATTACCTTTTGATATAATACATTATAGCTGTTCTGTTGTTGTTGTTGTTGTTGCTGTTGAGTATTTGATGGACTATTACTGCTACTGCTGCTGTCTTTGGCGGTGGTAGATGCAAGTCTAGTGATGTGTGTGTGGCGGCGGTACATTCTAGGAGGAGATTGCATTATTCTAGCCGACGTTGTTTTTTCAGTGGCGAAGGTAGTGCCATGATGGTACTTGTTGCTACTATTGGGAGGAGTAACAAATGCATGGTGGGAGAATCCGTAGACTGTCGTTCCTCTTGTTGCGAGCGGGTGTGCCAACAAGAGAGACACGACGATGGTAGCAATCGTTTTCATATTATGATGTTTTGTCATGGTATTCTTTGGCTTTGGGTGTCGGAACGTCCCTGTATCTTCGACCACTGAATCTACAATTCTTTTCTCTCTCCCTCTATCAAAAAACAAAGGCGTTGTGCTGAGGATGCTGGTTGGCGGGCGTTGCGCTGATGGCGGCGGCAAGAAGAGTTCTTCGAGTTGAATGATTCGTTTAGAATAAAAAATAACTTATTGCTCGCGCTTGCGACTTGGATCTTCTGATTTTGATTTTGGTGGTCGGTATTTCAGATGGGTTCTACTGTAGGAATTAGTATGTTTCTGGAATGATGGGCTGTTTAGGAATTAGTATCAATCAGGGATCAATAACAGTATCCCAATACAATGATAGCGGGAAAACTTGGTGTGAATCAAAACTCTCGAAGCCAGGTGGGTACCGTATGTTTGGAATGCTCAGAGTAGAAAGTTTTTTCTACTCGCCGTACATAGACGTGCGAGTATCGTCGGAAAGGTCTTGTGAAGGCGGTCGATATGAGCTATTCCAGAGCTATTCTATGGGTCACCATTATGGTTGGTTCAAGTGTTACTGGGCGTTGAAAGTTGGCGGCATATCCTTTGGTATGTTTGTTTTTGATCGGAGGGCATTAATGAAATGATACCCCT
>JALLAU010000159.1:0-19861 GCA_036939495.1 Thalassiosira hispida | reverse complement strand
TACAGCATACAGCATACAGCATACAGCATACAGCATACAGCATACAGCATACAGCATACAGCCGATGTCCATGTTTAGTTGATATACTCTATTCGCTAAGGTTGTTGATACCAATATTGCATACACATAGAGAATTAAAATAACATTGCATTCCATTAATAATGGTAAACCAAAGACTATTCAGTAATGTGTAATGTACGATTGTTTATTTGTTGCAATGATGTCCTCCGTCAGCCTATTTTGCTTACACTTGTGAAACAAGCTGTGAAATTGCTAGGAACACATTCCTGGGCCAAATGTGGTGTGTTGAGGCGGCAGTAGGACTGTGAGAGCTTTCAGAATGATCCAAAACACTTCCTGTGAACCTGGCATATGCGGGCATGTGTGGGACAATACAATGCCGTCCTCGTGGCACCGCAAAACCAACATGATGTGGCCCGGTATTTGCCAGAGAAGCCCCTCAGATTGACCACGACCGAGGCCACATCGGGTGTGTTGAATCCGTGGTTGAGGTGGCAATGGGGTTGTAAACACTCCCAGAGTGGTCAAACACACTTCCTATGGACCCAATGTCGATAAGTAAGCATGTATGAGACTACATGTAATCCTATCCACGTCTGCCAAGAGACATGCTAGAGAAGCGCTGCAATTTTGCCCACATCCGAGGCCTTATAATATGGTGTGTTGAGGCGTCAGTGGGACCATGAGAACTGGATGAGTAGTCCAAAACACTTCCTATGTACCCAATGTGGATGTGGGGGCATGAGTGGAACCATGCGATGAAATCCTTACTTCGTACACCCGTATGTGCCCCAGCATAGGCCAGAATCGCCACGGCCATGTGTTGGAGTGTTGAGGTGGGAGTGGTACTACAAGGAGTGGTTGAGTGTTTTATTCGCATTGTTTAGTAGATTATTATTTGTAGATCAAACATATCTCGCCATGATAGCAAACTTCACTTGGTAGGCCGATATTGGATGCAGTGTCAGATGGTTTATTCATAAGTATGCGAAATGCCACCCATCGGTAAATCCCATTCCATATTTTCCTCGAGGAACTTCACTCGAACAAGCATCTTCTCTGCAAACTCAGCATCGGTGTTTGGTGGAGTTTGCACTACTCCTCTTCCATGCAACTTGTGTTTCACAGATGAGCCGACGGGGAAGAACAATGTCGAGTCCATACCAGGTGGTGGAGCTTCGCCACCTGGTGATGAGTTATTACGCCCGGATGTTTCGCTTGATTTCTTTGAGGTAGCTCCATTCTGAGAAGACATGCTTCGAGGTGATGGTTGTACTTGTCTTCGGTCAACTGACCGTTCACTGGGTTGACGAGGTGCCATCCGAACTCTAGTTTGATTGATCTCTTGCGTCTTGCCCTGGCTCTGTTGAGATGGCATTACTCGTCCTCTATCACTAGTATTCGAAATTTGTCTGGTCTGGGCTTGAGATGAAGGAAGTATTTGTCTTCGATCTATACCACTGGAAGGTTTGCTGTCAATCGTCGGGACTTTTCCAATTAACTTCTTTTGAGAGGCAGGTTCCCAGTCATCCCAAGATTTTTTGCTTCCTGAAGCCAAATACCTATTTGCTTCGCTGTGAAGTTCTCTCTTTGTCATGGCATCTAGTTGACCACTGTTTCTTTTGTAAGTACTGTTCCTGGCTGATGAAAAATTGTTGTTTTTGACTTGTGCACCAGGCTTCTTCATCGACCCTCCCTTGTTCGTTTTGGCTCCTTGCTTATTACTGCTCACAAGAACATCCAGAAAACGCGATCTATCGGCATCTTTATACCTAATCGAGGCTCCTGCAAAGTAGGACACCTCCTTTCTCCAAGTCAAGACAAGATGAGTCTTTGCTCTAGTCATGGCGACATAACATAGTCGCCTCTCTTCCGACAATTCTATCGATCCTTCACCCTCACCAATTGATCTTTGCGTGGGGAAAGTCCCTTCCTCGTTACCAACCAGGAATACTGCATCAAACTCCATTCCCTTGGATGAGTGGATAGTCATCAAGTTTGCTACAATCCTACTATCACCACCTTCTTCTGAATCAGATTCATCCGGGGCAAGGTCGGCTATGAGAGCAACATCATCCAAGAAGTTCCCAAGGGGGGTCTCCATCGAATCATCCTCCGAGGTTGACGAAATGCATGGACCGTCCTCTTTATACCTCTCACCAGCCCCGACAAGTTCCATCACATTGCCTAGACGATCTTCGTATTCATCTCTTGTTTTGGAAATAGTGTCAAAATGACCCTTCAAGCCGAGATCATCAATGACGGATAGGAGAAAATCAGGAACTGCCTGCACCTCTGCTTTCCTTCTCAACGAACGTAAACTTGACGCAAATGGAATGAATCTGTTTATTGTTCTAGTCGACATGATATCCCTTGGAGGGATGAGCATCCCAATGTCATTGGGATTATCAGCGTTGTTGGGGTCAGGAGCTAGGGACAGGATCACATCCATGGGCGTTGGTAAAACATCTCTATCCGTGGCAGTTTCTATAAACTTCTCTTTGACAACATCACAGTATCGGAAAAACTCATTCAGCGAAGCTTCTCCAATACCACGGCTCGGTGCCTTCACCGCCCTTGCCCAAGCCGATCTATCACGAGGGTTGTACATCATCTTCAAGAAGGACATGCAATCCTGAATCTCGGCTCGTTTGTAAAACGTGCCAGAGCTACCCCGTACTACATATCGAAGATTATTTGCAACACAGGCTTCCTCGAGTAACCGAGATTGGGCATTGGTTCGATAAATGAATGCCACCGTGGACGAGGATGGTGATAGATCACCACTGTCGACCATGGAGTTGACTGTTTTCACCACAAATTTTGCTTCTGCCTTGGCATCTTTACAAGCGAGCACGCGGGGGGATGGTCCGATACCTCTCATGGGTTTCATATCTCGCCGCAGATCATCTTGGGCAGATGACGCTTTCTCCTCATCAGATTTCCTATTCTCTGAATTAGTAGAAATGATACGTTGGGCAGCCTTGACAATATTGGTAGTAGATCGATAATTCTCCATCAGGTACACAGACTTTACTTTCAATACATCATCGACCTCCTCCTGGAAGTCTGTTTGTCCACCACTGATGATGCGTTCAAGATACTGCGACAATATCAATTTCCCACCATCGTGGTTATTCAATAGTCCCTCCCAACCATGTGCACGATCATGGAATGCCACCTCAAAATCGGACATGCTCTCTGGACTTGCACCACGCCAACTGTATATTGATTGATCGCCATCACCAACGGCGAATAAGCTGGCGACGATACACGCGGTGCAGTAGTGGTGCGAGCAGGATGAGAGGCACACACGATATTCAACAGTAGGTATCACGATACGTGTCATGGGAAGTAAGGTTAGATATGGGTGTGTGATCATGAAATACAATACAACAGCGGCAAAAGCAGGATAACAACGATAGGGAGATGGAATTAGAAAAAGGTACCAAATACTAAAAGATACAAACTATACAAAGCATACATAAAGCATGGATAAATAACACAACATACCTATTGGTAGTCAACAACCTCACCAAATCCAACTGAACCTGAGAAGTATCTTGAAATTCATCCACAAGCACATGACGCCACCGACGATGCAACACCTCTCGAACCTCGGAATGACACAATAACAATTCCCTCGTTAACAAAATCAAATCATCAAAATCTACCGAATTTTGTGAATATTTGGCTCTTTGGAATGCCAGCTGAATTTCCGTGGCAATTCTAAATACCTTTTTGGAAACTTTGTCGGATATATCATCGTCTTCGCTGCTGCCACCACTACTACCGGAGGGAGTCATTCTCATTGCATCTCTTGTATTGAGTAAAGATATCGCATTCAAGACCGTGATTGGACGAATATCATTGTTGTTACCGCCGCCCCCCGATGACGATGGTGATTTGAGTTGAATATTGTAACTTTGTAATACTTCCTTCAGCAGACGTAGTTGGTCGGATTGATCGAGTATGTTGAATGATCCATCCAATGTTTGAATCATCATATTCTGATTATTATTTGTTGTAGACTCTTGTCCATCATCCTCCCCTACTGAGTCGGTTTGTATAATCCCTTCTTGGTGCACTGTCGCACCCGCATTATTCTTGGTCACGCCCAAGCACTTTAGTACGCTGGGAAGATTTCCCAATTCTTGTTTACCAAATTTGCGTAATATCTTGGAACAGACGGAGTGAAAGGTTCCTACGGTAGTTTGCCTCGTGAGCTGTCGAGCAGCTCTGTCGTTCTTGACATTATCGCTTTCGTCATCGTCTGGATCTGCATAATTTCCATACTGGACAAACTCTCCTTCTTCCAAGTAATCGTCATCATTATTATCATCCCCGGTAGAAATTCCGGGTGATGCGGCATTTTTGGATTCAACTTCTTCTTCTTGGTGTGTTATTGCCGATGATAGCAATTCGGTCAATCGTCGTTCCATCTCCATGGCAGCCTTTTTTGTAAATGTCACTGCCAATATCCCCTCCCTGTCCTTATCCCAGCGTTGATGGCCATTACTACTACTTGAACTACTTTGATCATAATCATTAGTTAAATGTGACTTGTCAAGTAACAAATGAGCTATCCGACACGTCAACACCTTTGTTTTACCTGCTCCCGGTCCTGCAATGACACGTGTGATGGAATATCGTGGTCGTAGAGTAGCTTCTTTTTGGGAGGGGTTGAGTTCCTCGGTAATCATGCTAGTGCTAGTATGTGCATCAATCTTTGCTTCTGATTCCAATGTAGATAATGACGCCACTAGTAGTGGTGTACTAGTACTAGTGAATCTTCCACCATGGAATGCTGCCTGCATTATCTTTGGAGGATCCATTGATGATGATTTTCTAGTTTTGGTTGCAATTATTGATGAAAATGTACCAACAACACGAGTAGATGTCGATGCCGATCGTAGTGATGATGAAGGCTGGAATACAAATAATGCTGCGTTCGCGCCACGATGTTGGTGCCAATGATGCGCACTCATCAAATATGATCTAACTCTAACTTGCCTCGACATGTTATGTTGTGCTCTGTTCACGTGGAAAACAGGTGTTGCATTAGCAACAAACGCCAACGAGAGAAGGAGCAGCCAAGATACGAAGTTTGGCATCTTTCTTGAAGGTGACTGTCAATAATTATTCCAGATTACAGAAATTATGCAAAGTTATAGGTGGTTGCGAGGTGTTGTTTTCCAGAGAAGTACATTAGTTCACAAAGAGCCTACAATATTCTGTTGTTTTAATTGGTGGCTTAGCGTAACTGATCTCACCTCTCGTGCCACCATCATCATGTACGATACTCTCATGTAGTCTCGTGTGTGCCATGGTAGTATGAGTGCCAGTCCCAGCGTAGGTATTGTACCTACCTACGCTACCAACGAAGGACTTGTGTCGATTGCTGACTATTGCTGAGCAATTCCCGCCATTGCTGAGCAATTCCCGCCATCCTATTGCTATTGATGAGAATAGAAGGAATAGGGAAATAGACAACTTTTTATCTCGTACTTCGTTCTGTCTGGCTGACAACTCTCTGACAACTGACAACAGCGCGCTGCTGACAACAGCGACAGAGCAATAGGACCATGCTGGGCGGGAACACATTATCTTGAGAAGCGGTGCAGATTCTCGCTGTCTACACGCCCGCGCTCACGTGTGTCATCTACATCTACCCTCCGCCCCAAGTTAGTAGTAGTATTGATTGTTTATCAGAGCACATATTATCGATGCAATATTGATATTGCCCCTCAGCCAGACCATCACATCTCCAATACAATCAATATAAATATTACCGCATAAATTATTGACGCTGGGCAGAGGACCAGACTTCGCTCTATCAATTAATTTTCTAGCTCAACTGCTCGCACTACTGTTTCGCCCAACAAATAACACACCTTAAATAAGTATTGATATTTATCATGAGTGAAGCCGATGGTGATGGTGATGCTCAATATCGCCGGCCAAAGTCCGAATCAGACTCTGAATTAGGAGACGAGAGTGCTGGTGACGAACAGGGAACAGCACCTGTTGATGGTGGCGATGACGATGAAATTGTGGCCACACCTGACATGTGCCATCATTGCTTCGATGCGTTGTTGAAAGAACTTCTTCCCGAATCATCATCTCCCACACGAAGTAGTCATGGCAGGAGGAGTACTTCAAAGAGGAAGTTTACGAAGAAGACTTCATCATCACAAAAGCATTTGAATGATGATGATGATAATATTCATGACTTTGATGATATGAGAGAAAAGTTGGAACATCAACAAAGTTACGCTACTTACACCCCACCTGAAGTAGATTGTCCCCTCTTCGTCACATGGTCTAAACTCCGATCCCCCAGCCAACATAATCCTCCCATGTTGTCAGAAGTGTCTTCCTCGGGAATAACCACACCTGCATCCACAACAACAACTGCATCCTCTTCCAACATTACTGATACCGATGATAATAACTCTACACCACAACAACAGTATCAGTACGATGAATCAGATTATGATTTGCGAGGGTGTATAGGTACACTGGCACCCAAACCACTCAATTATGCATTATCGGAATTTGCCATTACATCGGCACTGCATGATCATCGATTTGATCCCATATCCTTACAAGAAGTGCCATGTTTGAGAGTGGGGGTATCATTACTGGTGAAATACGAAGAATGCAATCATTGTTTCGACTGGACTGTGGGTGTACATGGAATCATTATCAAATTCGAGAGCATCAATAAGGGTAGCAGTAGTAGTAGTAGGGTTGTTGGGAAGGGGGAACGTCGTACCTACAGCGCCACATATCTCCCAGAGGTGGCATACGAACAACAGTGGAGTCAACAGGAGGCAGTATTATCCCTCGTACGCAAGGCAGGCTATCGTGGGGTCATTTCGGATGAGTTGTTATCGCAAATTCGGTGTACGAGGTATCAAAGTTCCAAGTATCGATTGTCCTATCAAGAGTATGCCGGTAGGCATCATGGGCGGGGTGTAGATACATTGCAAAATGTCAGTGTAATGACGGCTGCGGTGGTGGACGAGGCGGTGAGGCAGAGTAGGGCGATGGCTTCCAAGCCCTGTGTGAACCTTTGATGAGGCTTCTTCTTTTTTCTTTCAAGTCGGGGATAATATTCTGAAGAGCCAACAAGTGGCTTTTTGCAATTACTTACATCAAGAAATATTTGATCGGTAGGTGCGTTTCACGCAACTTCCATACCTTCACATTATGTTAGATGGATGGGGCTTTTACCATTCTTAATTTTGTGTTACTGTATAATAATGGATGTTACTTTCACTTATCTAAAAGCACAACACATTGTATGAATTGTGGTCACTCAAGGCAGCACTCCAGTGACTTGTTTTGCAACTTAATCAGCCTTTACCTAGCAATGCCGTCCTGTCAGTAACCATGTTTGCCAGTCACATGTGCAGAACCAATCTTCCGTTCAAGGCTTGGAGTGGAAAATCGAGATCGAGCTAGTTGAATAATAGCACAAAACTTCAGATAAAGGTATTATTTGGAAGCTGCCAAATACTAAGACAACGTAAGCTCAGCCTTTATTTTTGTGCTTCGATAAAAAAGGAATCAAAAGTATTTGATTGGGTTGGTGTATTTGTTCTACTTCAACTCAGCTAAAGCATAGAGTCAGCACATGCAAGCGGCCCAGAGCTCTTCAAACTCTTACCAAAAGAAAGATATGATATTACTTAGCTTCAAATAAGTGCATCTCATATAATGACAAGCCTTGCCAATTGAAAAGCTTGACACTGATTTTGATGTTAAACAATACTAGTTTTTTCCTGTAGCTTCTGCCAGTCGATCGCGTCGGCACGGCGGCGGCTGGATGACAGCCCCTTTATGTTGCTTCTGATCGGAAGCCAAGTTCAGAAAAACTTCGTTTATAATAATATTAAAGAAGCTTGGAACATTGGAGTGCAGAATGTATACTTACTTGACAAATCACAAGCACTCTTCGATTCGTAATCTGTGGATCAATTTCCTTCGACACGGTTTGTGTAGGTACTTCGATAGGTAGAAGACGTCTGTTGTACAGGATTCATACTCTGTCATTCCATTGATTATTGATTTGATGCCATGTGTGTTTGCCAAGTCAGCAATAAACTGATAGAGCTCTTCTGCATTTTTATTCATCACATTGAAAGTAAAGCTTTATTCACAATCACTAGTGTCTAATTCTACTGCTTATGAACTTCATTCACACTGGCATAATCACCCTCTGTCATATCTCGTCGTCATCCTCGTCATCATTACCAGAACCAGAATCATCGTCTTCGTCATCATCATCATCACTATTCAATATCCTCCAATGCTCCCTCATATCCTCATCATCGTATATACGATGCTGCAATAACATCCTCTTTAAGTAACTAGTATACTTAATCTTCTCTCGACTAATTTTGGGTGCACCGTCGTGTACCCTCTCGTACTCTTCTGTGGTGCTGGTTCTGTATAAACGTAACTTCTTGGGATGTACCATGGTTGGTGAGATGCCACATCGTTCGGCTAAGACCCCCACTGCCACTTCTTCTTTTGAAATGTATTTTAGTGTTGCAATATGCTCTTCGTTGGCTGCACAGTTCAAGAATTGTTGTGATATAGCATACCCTGCACCACGATAGTACGGTGGATAGATTGTACGACTGCCCATTTTTTTGGATGGTTTGTTTATACAATTTCCAATATAGTATGGAGGTGCACCATTTTCTTCCTCCTTCTCTGCTAGAAACTCACGAAGGTAATCCACATTCACAAACGAGTCATCATCAGTCTTGAACAGATATTGGATAGTAATCTTTTGGGATGCAGCACTATCATGTAGTATCTTCATAAACCCCAATGATTTGTATGGTAGTACCGAATCGTCCTCATTGTGTACCTCATCATGATCTAACCATATCAAATCACCATGTTCTTTATACTCGGTTTTAATATCCTCAAATGGCCCGGCTACTATAAAGTAGATTTGTATTTGCGAATGATGGCGTGATCCCCAAGTTTCACGGATAACTTGACGTCGCTCAGAGTGTTAGCATGGATAGCACGTCTATGAATATCTCCTTATCCTTGTATTTCTTGGTAATTGGGGGCATACGATATGGTATTGTGGTACATGAGATGGTAACACTGTTTTGATCAGGGTGATCTGATTTGGCCTTAACGATAAAGTCAAGGTATCCGGCATATATTGGTGTTTTATCCTCGAGGAGACCTGGTGGCCCATTGTCTTCACTTTCCTCACTGTTCTTACTTTCGTCAATCGATACAATGGACTTTTTGGCATGTTGTGTTTGGTTGGCCAAATTTGACGCCATACCACCTGTAGGATAATGAACTGTATTTGCTCTTCACAATCTCTTGTTACTTTCATGAGTAGAAGATGGTCCAGCAAACGATGCAGCCGAGGAAGTTTGGGCAACAACACTACTGATACCCATAATTCGGCATAGGTAACCAATGTTGACTAACGCCCCCGCGAACGCGAGAAGTATCAGCGCTGTTGAGTTGAATGGAACATACATGACAACTAGATGATGCGTATGAAAAGGGTTCTGAGAATGCACTATGGTAGATGGTATCCTGAATCCTGATGAAGCAGGAGTCTTGCACAATTTTACGCTGGCTAAGACTACGATACGACGATCTCGCTGATATCTCGATTCTCAAGTTCCGACGTCTGGCCTGGACGTGGTTTCGCAGAGATCGAGATTCCTGCCAAGAAAAATGGCGAACGCCTATGTGGATTTACTACTGAACGGATAATATTTTCGGCGAATACAATATTTTACATAGCTAGGAATTTAGTATATTCCTCATAAAATTAGAAAGGACTGAATTCAACTTGCTGCCGACAACTCCAAAAGATCTCTCCTTGTTGATCACCTCTAGTCGTCGATATCACACAAATCTCGCCCAACACACACACACACCTACATTCTACACCAGAAATATACATACAACCCAATTATTTATCACACAGACACACACACAACCATGGTAAAATTTCCCAAACTGAAACTCCCCATCATCCCCACATTGCCCAAACTATCCTTTCCCAAATCGAGTGGACCAAAAACAACCTCAGCCTCGGTCGATCACCAATTTGTCGATTCCATCCGGAGTGTCTCCTGCGAAGAAGAAGAGGAAGATGACGATGACGACGACAAGGAGGTAGTGACGACGACGACGACGAGGGTGGACGACAAGAAGAAGAAGAAGAAGAAGAACAAGAAGAAAAGATCATCTCGCGGATTCAAGGTGATCGAGGAGGTGCCAATAAATCATGACGACGTTGTGGCGAAAGCGAATTCGTTATTAGCGTCAATGGATAATGTTCATTCGGCATCATTCGAATCCGAGGACGGGGGTGGTTCGGAGGAGGGCGGTCCTGGTCCTACTGCAGCAAATAATGCGTCAGCCGTGTCCGTGTCCATGACGGGGAGCGAGGAGGTTGAGATTGTGGAGGCGGCAGTCAGTGCTATCCAAGAAGACGAAGAAGAAGAAGGTGGGCCCCCATCAGACGAGATGGAACAAGAAAATGATGCCTTTCTAGGAAGAAGAAGTGATTCGACTGATGCCTTTCTAAGAAGAAATGGAAGTGATTCGGTAGATGATTCATCATTATCAGAAGAAGAAGAAGAATATGATGGCCAAGAGGAAATTGAAGTGGTGCAGTTACCCTCTATAGAAGAAGATGACGATGACGATGACCAAGAAGACGAAGAAGACTATGACGACGAATACGATAAAGAGAATGATGCACCGCCATCAGATGCAGCACTTCGAGAAGCTCCCTATCCATTTCATATTGATGCATCTTCGTACGTTATCAATTCTCTTGATGGTACAATGTCCGCCGACATTGCTTCCCAAGCCGTTTCTGCGGACGCGGAGGATATACTTGAAGAATTGAATAATATTGATGCCGACGCCAAGAGCAAGAAAAACGTTGGTGCTACTGGCGAAGCGTTGCTAGCCACTCCAGCGCTACAACGTGACGGTGCATCCAATGGCAACATTGCCACATCTGCTGCAATTCCTGGTGGGACGACGGTACCAAAGAAGAAGAAGAGTGTCAACGGTGGATCGTCCGGACCCCTCAAGACAAGGAGCATTGCAAGCATTCTGAGCAGTGCCAATCGCAAGAGCAAGAACAAGATGAGCAAGATGAGTAGCAATGTTGGCAGCAAGATGAGTAGTGGCGAAGGCAAAAACAAGCTAGGCAAGAGGAGTATTGGCAATGTTGACAGCAAGGCGAGCTTGTTTACCGGGGGCGTCAGCAAGTCTAGCTTTGTTGGCAGAAGAAGCATGGATGGTATAAGCAAGAGTGCTAGCAAGGCAAGAATTATTAGTGTTACCGAAAACAATGCCGTAGGGAAAAGTGTTGACAAAAATAACTTTGTTATTATGGATAAACAACGGCTAGTAGGCAAGATGATGAGTAGCAATATTAGCAAGGCTAGTATATTCGGTGGAAGTACAAAGGCAGTAGGCAAGACAGCAACAGCTAATAGCGAGAACAACAATGCCGAGCGAAGAATTGCCAAAAGTAATACCAATGACAAACTATCATTTCAAGAGGAAGTACATGCGGCAATGGCAGCTGCAGCCGTTATCACTACGACAGCAACAAAAACAACTCCTGTCAAAACAAGTAATAGAAATGATGATGCCATTCCCAAGTCAAGTAGCAAGGCAAGCACTACTGGCAGTAAGACGCCTAGTAGCGACAAAAAGAGGGGTAGGAGGAGCGAGGAGTCATCATTCCACCAGGAGGCAGACGCGGCAATGGCAGCCATGGCCGCAATACAATCATCCAAAACTGCTATCAACAGTAGGGATCTTCTTCCTGACCAGGTCGCCAATGCCACTTCAAGTCCCAAAACTTGGGCAAATGATCATGATGTAGTAGATGTTAACTCGGGCGGGAGCAGCCTCTCCGTGGACGATGAACTAAATCAACACAATGACGATGGTGACGGTGACGGTGACTATGGTGATATGATTATTCCAAGAAACTCCTTCGAATCTGCAGCATCCGACATTGCCAAAAGGGCAGTCTATCTAACCAAGAAGGACATTATTGAACACGAGAGGGATCTTCAGCGAATGATGGCCGACGATGATGACGATGGTGAGAATCAAAATCAAGATGATGAGGCTGGTGCTCCTCCCATGGAGGCAGATTATGGTATCACTAGCAGAGGGAGCAGCAACAAACGAAGTCTCTCTATGGGGGATCGTGACAATCGTGCCAGTGATGATGCAAACAACTTTGGTAACGACCCAGCGAGAAGTCTCGATATGCTATTAGATGAAGTTCTATTTGATTCAACGGACGATGAAGACGGCTATGATAGCAAAAGTAGCAATGATCTCACCGACTCGACCAATAACTCTTCAAACGAGTATGAAGAGGAGGAAGAGGCGGAGGAGATTGAGATGGAGATGGAGCAAAGTAATAATGCCATTGTTCCTTCTCAACGGCAAGGCATTGCTGATGCTCGGTGGCATACTACGGCTGCCACTGATGCACATACTACTGGCGCTGATGCAAAAACAACACCTACTGTGACTTATGCGACGAGGACACTGGCGCGAGAAAAGAAGGAAGATCATGATGTGGTACATCAGGTTCATGTAGTTCAGGTTGAGAATGCACATAGTCATGATGACCACAACGCGGATGAATCATTCGTCGGCGACGTAGCTGTTCCAGCCGTGGCTGCTAATAGTAGGGCACTTCCTGTTGTCGAAGGCATGATTGAGCCCATTGAGCCCGTAGTCGAGCCAAGAACCGCACCTCCCACTCATAGTGTCGGTGCCGCCGCTCATGCTACTGCACGTGGGTTCGAGATGGCTGAAGCAGAACAAGCAGCAATGGCGACTCCTGATGCTGATATTGTTGATGATGAGATACACCTACCGGGCTTTGGCGAGAGTGAGAATAATGCGCATGTCCCTGAGCCGTGTGTCCCTGCGCCAGAACCCTATGTACCCAACACCACGGCCCAGCCGGCTGCAGCGGCTGCACCAACCGACGGCAATGACACTAGCAGCAACGCCAATACCAACGCCCAACAAGAGCAGCAACTACGCCCACAACAACATACTCACCACAAAATTGATACGGTTCGTCTGCTCATGCCATATCTGGTAAATTACGGAAATCCGCCATATCAACAACAACCTCAACCCCAGACATACATGCAACAGTATGGATATTACTCTGCTGCCCCTCCCCCAGCTCAGCAACAGTACTCGTATGGTTCGTATTATGCCTCACAACCACCAATGACTATATACGAACATCCTCAAATGGCCATACAATACTCAATGCGGCAACCTCCTTCTCATCAAAATATGACCATGCAGTACTTTGGGTAGATAGTACCTTGAGTGTTGATGGCTAATAGTTCTCTGGTCGTATGTAAAATAATGCGCAATACTGTGTACAAAGCCTGAAGACTCGCCTCGTCAATCCGCCCTATCGTGACTCCTTAAGGTTATTAGCAAAAATGTACCATCTATGCTGTAGGAATGGGTGGGCTCAAAAGGCTTAGGTTGTAGTAATCGGAAGGAGTTCATTATGCAAAAAGAGACTTCATATCATCCACAGTCAGCATCTTCAAGCTTCCAGCATCCCTATGGTTGATGGAATACAGAAAGAGTTGGTTCAAATAAACTAATAACTTTGAATGCAGGTTTCAATACTTGTCAAATCAGGCCTCACCTTCCTACCGTCCCATCAAACACAAGCCGTTTCTTCTCCTGAAGTTGTAGAATTCTTTCCTCCACTGTATTCTCAGCAATGAACCTAACAGCTCTGATTGGCCTGTACTGACCAAGACGATGGGTTCGGTCTATAGCTTGCCTGCGGAAAAGCAAAGGTGAGAAAGAGTGAGAAGATGATTTTACTTTGATACAAAGCCAATGATCTATAGTGCAAAAATAACTCACATTTCAGCAGCAGGGTTCCACCACGGATCCATCAAATAGATGTAATTGGCACTAGAGGAAGGTTGATTTTTGTTGAACAAATATTTTTCAGTTGAATATTCCGTCAATTGGAAGCAAAGTGTTCTCGAACTTACCATGTCAAATTCAAGGCAACCCCACCAGCCTTCAGGGACATCAAAAGAACCCTAACATTGTTGTTCTCGCGAAAATCTTTCAGACAGGCATCTCGTGCTTTTACATTCATCCCACCGTGGAGCGCTCTACATCCAAGACCAATGTCTTCAAGGTATGGATCTGAGTGTAACCTCCATCGAATCAAGTCTAACATATTCACAAATTGGCTGAAGACTATTGCCTTGCTCCCAGGGCTTGTTTTCCGCATAAGGACCAACTCACGGGTTAGAGCTTCAATTTTGGAGCTGGTGGCAAACTCAGCTAGGTTGATGCGCCGTAGGACGGAGCCCGTTGCAACATGCCGCAACTCCTTCAATGATGGCATACCCCCGCCAGAGCCATCACTTTTTGCTGCGGATGAAGAAACCTTCAGTGAAGAATCATCCTCAATGTCTGCCCTCGCTTGAAGATCAATGGAGAAGGCTGCCCGGCACGAGGGACACAGCAAATTTGCCGATGCAGCCATACTGTTGGAGGTAGCCATGAACTCAAGGACGCATGATCGGCAGTAGGCTGCACCACAACAAGTTGCGACAACCCTGTCTGTTGGAGGTTCGTGGCAAAGATCGCAATCGGCAGAGCCATTGGCAATTGCAGGTGTATTATCAAGCTGTGACAATCCTGCCTGGCCACTTGTGTTCTTCTTGGAATATATGACAAGGTAGGGGTGGTCCACGGCTTGACGCATGCGAATTAACAGATCAAAGATATGTGCGTAGTTATTCAACAAAGTGCCACTGTCAACGTAATCATCAAATGAGCTTTTTGTTTGGGTGTACAATGCAGAGTAAAAGTCCTCTTCAATTGGGTGGAGGCGTACTGGTTGGATCTTCACAATCCTGGGTGGTAGCTCCATGTCAGCAGCTTTCGTTTCTTTTGTCCGGCGAAGCAAGGCTTTGTCCAACACCTCATTTTTCAGGAGAAACATCGCCCTGCGGCCATCACCAGTGTACCCATCACGCTGGATGGGATTGAGGACATACTTGTTGAAGTGTGAGTAATGTTGGATACCGCTGTGGCCACAACCTTCACATCTTCCAGCATGGATGCGGTAGTGCATACTCTTACAGTTGCAATCTTTGGCACGGCAATAGTAGAATGCCATGGGGTCTAGCCGCAAGAAGCGAACCAAGGAGTAAAACTCTCCGACGCGATTCTGTAGAGGAGTGCCTGACAAACACCAACGATTGACTCCAATGAGGGAAAATGCAGCATTGGCCGTCTGCGAACTTCTGGTTTTGATGAAGTGGGCCTCATCTGATAAAGCACAGTAGGGCAAAAAGGCACAGATGAGTTGAAGTTGATTGAATCACTAGATATAAAGTTACACAGTAACTGAAACCTGGTGGCTCACCTAGAACAATTCGCCACCAGCAAAGGCTGTGTAGGACAGAATTCTTCGCCCCAGCCATAGCCTTTGCCACCAAAGCTGCCATATCAATCTCAATCTCGACATCACTGCCAGTAGAACCACTGCTTGAATAGTCATCACCCTCATCATCAAATGTCTTTGGCTTGCCTTTCCCTTTAGCCTTGGATGCTGGCTTCTTCTTGTTGGTTGCCTTCTTCTTCCCCCCATTTCCCTTGGCTGGTGGCTGCTGCTTCTTCTTTTTGGCCATGGGGGACTTCTCCTTACTCTTGGACATTTCCAACGCTTGCCGCTGCTTCTCGCGTGCTCTCTCTAGTGCGCTATCTTCACTGGATTCGCTTGAGTAGCCACCACCTTCGGACGATGACTCGTTTCCACTGTCGCAGGCATCATCGTCACCAGAGGATTCAGCATCAGATTGAAAGCCTTTGCTATCGGTGTCATCACCATCAGGTGGAGCCCATTCAGTCGCCGAGCGTGAGATTTGAGTGGCAGCTTTGCGTGCAGCAGTCCTTCTGGAGCCTGCACGTGATGGCGTTGCAGCACTTGGCAATGCATCTGGGATGCTTTCTGGTGGTTGCTTACGTCCTGCCTTTTTCTTCCGCGGCTTCTTGGCAGGCTTCTTTTGCTTAGGTGGTTTCTTCTTCTTTTCATCTTTAGACTTCTCCTTCGATGCTGTTGATTGCTTCTTCATTCCCTTCTTATCCCCACCTTTGCTGTCGTCATTTCCCGCATTACCAGACCTTCTGTCTTGTATCCTATTATCGCCACCTTCACGGTCAGAGCTTCGTCTCTGCCGTGCCTGGGCTTCAGTCCTTTCGGCTGCGTCGCCACAAAAATATTTTAGGTGAATTGGCAGCTTATCAATCTGTTTTGCGAGAAGAAGGAAGAGAGATCAGCCAAGTGTATTGAAGGCAAGTTGGGTGTATAAAGTAAGATGAGGATCTCCAAGTCAGCTATACACTCCTTACCTTGAATTTGCCACCGCAGTTTGGGCATTCCACTCGATTGGGAGATGTCATCTTACGAAAGTCTGACTCAAGAACTGGTGTTGATTTTATTGAGCAAATAAAAGAAGCAAAGAAAAGAAGTCAATCAACAACAAAACAAAACCATGTTTGTAGGATCTGTTGCTTACCCTGATACGTCGTGAGCACCACATCATACTTCTTCATCATCTCCCTCGGAGTTACCGACTCCCTATCCGGACCATGGTACGTACCAACAGTCAACGTCCCATCCTCAGTAAACTTCTCGATCTCTGATTTCCACTGACTCAATGCAATTACCGGACAAATCACCAACGTCCCAGCACGTGTTGCACCACCGTCACGAGAGCGTAGCTTCTTGGGTACCTTGAGAAGTTCCATCTCACTTGACCAGTCTACCTTGGTCTTGTCCCAGAGTTTTTCTTCGTCTTGACGTTCCTTCAAGTCAACGGCGTTAGTGGGTGGATGCTTCATTCCCGGTTTGGTGTGTTGCAGCTTGGGACGATTGTCGAGGATTGTGGCAATTGTTTGTATGGTCTTTCCCATACCTGTTTTTGATATGGACGTCAACAAAACAACCAAAGAAGAAGATCATATGAGTTGAATGAAATATCGAAGACGATTCTCAAATCAAAATCGACACGGGTGTTTCTTATGCTTACCCATCTCATCTGCCAAAATACCTCCCCGTATCTCACCCTCCATCATTTTTTCCTGATGTATCATCCAACTCAATCCCTCCACCTGAAACGGCAACAATGACCCCGTAAACCCCGCAGGCTCACTCCGTGTCTCACCCTGAAATGATTTTTGTACCAATTCATCCGGACGTATCTCCCTACGTTCCTCAATGATTTTTACTTTGCTGACATCTACCTGTTCGGCGAGTTTGACGTAATCCTCTTCGGTGAGGGTGTCGTAGTTCTCAACGTCTTCGGCGCAGTGTATTTCTTCGGAGAAGACGGCACAGTGTAAATGTCGGTATACCATGAACCCAGGCTGTTATATGAGGATGATTATTTGTATATTTGACAACCGAGCCACAATGCAACGAAACCGCAGTGAAGAGAATGAACAGAGATTTTAGATCACAAAAGTACCTATCATGAATGCATGTAACAAAACCAGAATGAACACAACACATTTAGATTACACTCACCTTGCCACGAAAGAGCGGGGTATGACCCACCCTAACCTCCCCCTTCCCAATCTTCTCATCGCACGATCGACAGGTGGCACGTCCCGTCTTGGAATATTCCACGATCCAGGGACAGGGTTGATTCAGTCCACCGTTCCCGTCTGGTTCATTTCCCACAGCCCGTGCGTTAGAGTCAGTAGCTTCGTCACGTCGGACAAAGGGCTCTTTTGGTTTACCTTTCGATGCCGTGGCCTTTTTCGTTGTCGTTGGTTTCTTCTTGTTACCCTTCTTTGTTTTCGATGCTGCAGCAGATTGTTTCTTGCCAGTTGTTGTTTTGGCCACTTTTCCAGATTTGGCAACCATAGTATTCTTGTCCTCATCTTCTTCGCTGGATGCTAGAATCAACTTTTTACCCCCAGAAGCCTTCTTCTTCTTTGATTGAGCAGCAGATGGCTTTGCGTCGTCTTTGCCCTTGGAACCCTTGGCAAAGTAGGGAGATGATACCTTAGCATTATCACTGCCACTAGCTTTGGGTTTGGATAAGGCCTTCTTTGCCTTTTTATTTGATGTAGTCTTCGCCACAGCAGACGCAGGTTTCCTCTTCTTGGCATTCTTGGCTGATGCTGGCTTGGAATCCTCCTCCATCGCATCGTCGCCATCGCATTTGTTTGCAATGGTGCTGCTATTGGAAGAACTTGCTGAGTCAAACTCGGTAGGCGAGGGGGTCACACTGACTACTGCATTTGCTGCAAACTTCTTCTTCTTCTTCGTTGCAACACTGCCACCTACACCATCCTTGGTTGCAGCAGCGCTGCCGACATTCATCAAGACAGATGTGTTGTTGGTAGAGCGACCAGACCTACGCAGCTTCCTCCCACTGCCATCAGTTACGCCTGTCGCCCCCGCGTCCTCCATGGGACGGATACGATCGTCCTCAGTTACCAACATATCGTAACCTGACACTGTAAACTTCACCAAGATTCCATCGATGCTTGCATCATCATCATCGTCGGCCCGTTTGCTCGAGCGACTGGCGCCCTTCCGTGTCTTCTTCGTAGGAGTGGGCAATGGCAATGAGAGGATCATGCCGAGTTCCTCGTGATCGCCTACCCCCGAGTCCGAGACGACGCCGCCCGTCTTGACCCATACTTGATCGCCTATCTTCCATGGACCACCCGCGGACATGATAATTTTTTAGTGGCCGAGAGAAGATTGCTTGCCTTTGTTTTTCTATCCATTCCACCGAGCTGCTAATGCTGTAGATGACCGTGGCTGGAGAATGGAGAACAAAGCTGAATCAGATGTAAAAGATGGCGAGAGATCGTCGGCGGCATGGTTTGTGCGCTGTGCGTACGCGCACCAATGGTTCTACAGATCGCAACTAGCTTTGTCTAAGTAAACTAGATGTGACACCAGCGCCCAAGTAAAAAAAACTAAAATTAACACTAGAGAAAACCAGGGAGAGAAAACTAAATGTGCGGCGCAGTGCGATGCGCACCGCGCACTAATGGTTCTTAAAATGTTTAGCCGAAGATGGCGGGAAGTCTATGGCAATCCCACATCATGACAAAAAACTCGAATCTGCTTTGAACAGAGGTAGTACTGTCCTATCTCACCCTAAATTAGCTAAACAAAAAACAAAGATCTTGCTTCCATCATACTTGTGTGGGAAATACATAGTATGATAAACTAACTGGAAGTAAATCCTTTTTGAAACATTCTACTAATGTGGGAATTAGTATCATCAATCATTAGAACAAATGGTGATGTGCAAACATAATATACATATGATCACATAATTTAACAAAAGATAAGATATTGCTTCAACGTCATACACATGTGGGAAATAGTATGATAATCTAACTTGAAGTAAGATCTTTAGTAAATATGCTACTAATGTGGGAATAAGTATCATCGGTCATCAAAAAAGACTTGGAGTATCTTCCCGGTGTGATAATGCACACAGATTTTCTCATTTTTTTAGAGCGCCGGAGGCCAACAACAATTTACCAGAATCAACACACTGACAAGCAGTCTAAAAGCCTAACAAGCTATGCCAACACTCCTTATCATTGACCATGGCTCCAGTCACTCATTGACAATCCAAGAAGTGAAGGCTCCTTGCATGAACAAAGTGCTGGCCAATTCTACCAGCAATCATATCTGGCCAACATCTCACCCCCCCCGCCCCCCCCCCCCCCC